>CM056833.1:25532593-25637593 GCA_029853015.1 Chelidonichthys spinosus
CAATCAGAGCATCGTGACCTGACACCAATCAGAGCATCGTTACCTGACACCAATCAGAGCATCGTTACCTGACACCAATCAGAGCCTGGTTACCTGACACCAATCAGAGCATCGTTACCTGACACCAATCAGAGCCTGGTTACCTGACACCAATCAGAGCATTGTTTCCTGACACCAATCAGAGCATTGTTTCCTGACACCAATCAGAACATCGTGACCTGACACCAATCAGAGCATCTTTACCTGACACCAATCAGAGCATCGTTACCTGACACCAATCAGAGCCTGGTTACCTGACACCAATCAGAGCCTGGTTACCTGACACCAATCAGAGCCTGGTTACCTGACACCAATCAGAGCATCGTTACCTGACACCAATCAGAGCATCGTGACCTGACACCAATCAGAGCATTGTTTCCTGACACCAATCAGAACATTGTGACCTGACACCAATCAGAGCATCTTTACCTGACACCAATCAGAGCATCGTTACCTGACACCAATCAGAGCCTGGTTACCTGACACCAATCAGAGCCTGGTTACCTGACACCAATCAGAGCCTGGTTACCTGACACCAATCAGAGCATCGTTACCTGACACCAATCAGAGCATCGTTACCTGACACCAATCAGAGCATTGTTTCCTGACACCAATCAGAGCATCGTTACCTGACACCAATCAGAGCCTGGTTACCTGACACCAATCAGAGCATCTTTACCTGACACCAATCAGAGCATCGTTACCTGACACCAATCAGAGCCTGGTTACCTGACACCAATCAGAGCCTGGTTACCTGACACCAATCAGAGCCTGGTTACCTGACACCAATCAGAGCATTGTTTCCTGACACCAATCAGAGCATCGTTACCTGACACCAATCAGAGCCTGGTTACCTGACACCAATCAGAGCATCGTTACCTGACACCAATCAGAGCATCGTTACCTGACACCAATCAGAACCTGGTTACCTGACACCAATCAGAGCATCGTTACCTGACACCAATCAGAGCATCGTTACCTGACACCAATCAGAGCCTGGTTACCTGACACCAATCAGAGCCTGGTTACCTGACACCAATCAGAGCCTGGTTACCTGACACCAATCAGAGCATCGTTACCTGACACCAATCAGAGCCTGGTTACCTGACACCAATCAGAACATCGTTACCTGACACCAATCAGAGCCTGGTTACCTGACACCAATCAGAGCATCGTTACCTGACACCAATCAGAGCCTGGTTACCTGACACCAATCAGAGCCTGGTTACCTGACACCAATCAGAGCATCGTTACCTGACACCAATCAGAGCATCGTGACCTGACACCAATCAGAGCATCGTTACCTGACACCAATCAGAGCATCGTTACCTGACACCAATCAGAGCCTGGTTACCTGACACCAATCAGAGCATCGTTACCTGACACCAATCAGAGCCTGGTTACCTGACACCAATCAGAGCATTGTTTCCTGACACCAATCAGAGCATTGTTTCCTGACACCAATCAGAACATCGTGACCTGACACCAATCAGAGCATCTTTACCTGACACCAATCAGAGCATCGTTACCTGACACCAATCAGAGCCTGGTTACCTGACACCAATCAGAGCCTGGTTACCTGACACCAATCAGAGCCTGGTTACCTGACACCAATCAGAGCATCGTTACCTGACACCAATCAGAGCATCGTGACCTGACACCAATCAGAGCATTGTTTCCTGACACCAATCAGAACATTGTGACCTGACACCAATCAGAGCATCTTTACCTGACACCAATCAGAGCATCGTTACCTGACACCAATCAGAGCCTGGTTACCTGACACCAATCAGAGCCTGGTTACCTGACACCAATCAGAGCCTGGTTACCTGACACCAATCAGAGCATCGTTACCTGACACCAATCAGAGCATCGTTACCTGACACCAATCAGAGCATTGTTTCCTGACACCAATCAGAGCATCGTTACCTGACACCAATCAGAGCCTGGTTACCTGACACCAATCAGAGCATCTTTACCTGACACCAATCAGAGCATCGTTACCTGACACCAATCAGAGCCTGGTTACCTGACACCAATCAGAGCCTGGTTACCTGACACCAATCAGAGCCTGGTTACCTGACACCAATCAGAGCATTGTTTCCTGACACCAATCAGAGCATCGTTACCTGACACCAATCAGAGCCTGGTTACCTGACACCAATCAGAGCATCGTTACCTGACACCAATCAGAGCCCGGTAACCTGACACCAATCAGAGCCTGGTTATCTGACACCAATCAGAGCATCGTTACCTGACACCAATCAGAGCATCGTTACCTGACACCAATCAGAGCATCGTTACCTGACACCAATCAGAGCACCGTTACCTGACACCAATCAGAGCCCGGTTACCTGACACCAATCAGAGCCTGGTTATCTGACACCAATCAGAGCATCGTTACCTGACACCAATCAGAGCCCGGTTACCTGACACCAATCAGAGCATCGTTACCTGACACCAATCAGAGCATCGTTACCTGACACCAATCAGAGCCCGGTTACCTGACACCAATCAGAGCCTGGTTATCTGACACCAATCAGAGCATCGTTACCTGACACCAATCAGAGCATCGTTACCTGACACCAATCAGAGCATCTTTACCTGACACAATCAACACACACACACACACACTGGTGTAATGAGGCATTCCATGAAAGGCACTTGGCTGAACAAACACAAAGCAGACCTCTAATAAGTGGCATTCTCACTCGCCCCCCTAACCTGCGATACACACACACTTACATAGACTTACACACACACACACACACTCCGTGGGGGGGCCGACTATGCCTGACTAGTGTATGACTCTCCATTACAGTGAACTCGCCAGCATTGTAAACCCTCGCCTCCATCAGAGCGCGGCGGCGCCGTAAGCTGTCATCGCTGAAGGAACGAGAGACAGAGAGGAAAACTCGCAGTGTCGAATTATGTCTTATGATTGGATTACAATACTGACAGCAATGTTCCAGCAATCTTTATCTCTCCCAACATTATTAGTACAAGACGATGGTAAACATGTCGTTCTTCAGAAATGACAGAGGCAGTCCGTGGGCCAATCAGTGACAAGTAAACAAGCGTTTCATCACAGGGTTTTAAATGACACCAATGAAGCTTTGAGACTTTTTTGGTAAAAAAATAATCCAAACTACTATCTGACTCCCATTAAAGTTCGGAAGCATCCATTCCCACATGACGATTGTTTTTATTATTTGTTATCTATATTTCTTTTGTTGGCCTGGTTCCAGATCAGATCTGACCCTGTTTGGAGGGACATTAAGGGCCCCATGACGGTCACATTCCGTCTGACAGAAGGTGCACAGGGGCCAACACAGCAGGCCACTCAAGTCATCCAGCACACATTCCTGGGGTCCCAAAAGGTGAATCCTGGATTCTCCTCCTCCTCCTCCTCCTCCTTTTCCTCATCCTCCTCCTTATCCTCATCCTCCTCATCACCCTATTCCTCCCTCTCCTCCTCCTCATCCTTATCCTCCTCCTTATCCTCCTCCTCCTTATCCTCCTCCTCCTCATCCTCCTCATCACCCTATTCCTCCCTCTCCTCCTCCTCATCCTTATCCTCATCCTCCTCCTTATCCTCCTCCTCATCATCCTCCTCCTCCTCATCACCCTATCCCTCCTTCTCCTCCTCCTCCTCCTCCTCCTATCCTCCTCCTCATCATCATCCTCCTCCTCCATATCCTCCTCCTCATCACCCTATTCATCCTTCTCCTCCTCCTCCTTCTCCTCCTCTTTATACTCATCCTCCTCCTTATCCTCATCATCCTCCCTCTCCTCCTCCTCATCATCACCCTATTCCTCCTTCTCATCCTCATCCTTATCCTCATCATCCTCCTTATCCTCCTCCTCCTCATCACCCTATTCCTCCTTCTCCTCCTACTCCTCCTCCTCCTCATCATCCTCCTCCTCTTCCTCATCACCATATTCCTCCTCCTCATCCTTATCCTCCCCATCCCCTCCTCCTCCTGAACTTCCTCCTCCTTATCCTCATCCTCTTCATCCTCCTTATCCTCCTCCTCATCACCCTCTTCCTCCTCCTCTTCCTTATCATCATCCTCCTCATCCTACTCCTCCTCATCATCACCCTCTTCCTCCTCCTCCTTATCATCCTCATCACCCTCTTCCTCCTCCTCCTTATCCTCCTCCTCTTCATCACCCTATTCATCCTTCTCCTCCTCCTCCTCCTCCTTATCCTCCTCCTCCTCATCATCATCCTCCTCCTCCTTATCCTCCTCCTCATCACCCTATTCATCCTTCTCCTCCTCCTCCTTCTCCTCCTCTTTATACTCATCCTCCTCCTTATCCTCATCATCCTCCCTCTCCTCCTCCTCATCATCACCCTATTCCTCCTTCTCATCCTCATCCTTATCCTCATCATCCTCCTTATCCTCCTCATCACCCTATTCCTCCTTCTCCTCCTACTCCTCCTCCTCATCATCCTCCTCCTCCTCCTCTTCCTCATCACCATATTCCTCCTCCTCATCCTTATCCTCCCCATCCCCCCCTCCTCCTGAACTTCCTCCTCCTTATCCTCATCCTCTTCATCCTCCTTATCCTCCTCCTCATCACCCTCTTCCTCCTCCTCTTCCTTATCATCATCCTCCTCATCCTACTCCTCCTCATCATCACCCTCTTCCTCCTCCTCCTTATCCTCCTCATCACCCTCTTCCTCCTCCTCCTCCTTATCCTCCTCCTCCTCATCACCCCCTTCCTCCTCCTCCTTATCCTCATCATCCTTATCCTCCTCATCCCCCTCCTCCTCCATATCCTCCTCACCCTCCTCCTCCTACCAGTCTCAGCCCCCCCCCCCAGGAGTCTAGACGGTGCGGGGGTATTCATCTTGCTGCTGAGCGCGGGCGCCCCTGATTACAGATCTCCCTGTGGATTTGAAGCTTCAAAGACTCGATGTCAAGACGTCATTATCACACATCATCTGCTTATAATAAACAATTATCTTCCTTCATTCACTTGTCGCTCCAGATTGAAATGTCAGTCATCGCCGAAACAGGAAATGAAAAGGCAACTTTGATTTAGTCTCAATCTCCACCAGTGAAAGTCACACAACATGTTTTTACTCCTAGTGTTGTCTGCTTCAATGAGTGCATATATATATATATATATATATATATAAAATGAATGTTAGCTTTAAAAGAAAACCACTCTGATGTGTGTGTGTGCACAGCTTTGCTCTCTTAGCATGTGCCCCCCCCCTCCTCCGGTGACAGTCGTCCTCCTTGGACCAGCCATTAGAGCGATGGATCAACCCTGGCACGCTGCGGACGCACCGGAATGCTAAGTACAAAGCTTATGAGGCACCCGAGTCCAATTAATTAGGAAAGCCTGTTTTGTGTGGCAGCGCTCGTTAGCAGTCTCATATCTGTCTTAGTGACTAATGTTCTCCCTCCAAAACCCCAAATAACAGAAAGCAGCTATCTGAGGCCTCGGGCCGTGTGGTGAGATGTGCAGCTCTGACTCACGGCTCATTAGCGAGTGTGGCCAAACTCGCCGAGCGTTCCGGGTGCCACATCTGCTGTCAGCTAGTTTGGAGAGCCAATGGGATAGCTTCAGTCACCGTCCCTGTGCGTCTTTGATCGGTGTCTGTGGTTGTTTGAGCAGAAGAGGAACACCTTGATGTAAAATGTGCCGTCTTTTCAAAAGAAGCTCGAGCGTTCAGATATTCAGGTAAGGTGTAAATATTATTGTGCTTTGTTGTAAAGTCCTTTCATTGTCTTAAAACAACCCAGATTCACACAGTCAACAGCTAAACGGTGAAGATGGGAAACAGGAAGGAGATGGTAATGCTGGAAAAAATAAATATGGTGAGAAAATAAGTTACATTTATTGAAGTGCAAACTGTAACTTACAAAGCACACACACACACAGTGGCGCCGCCAGCCGGAATCCTGTACACTGTGCATACTTTTTGAAGGTGGGCTAGATATTTAAATTTCAGCGGGTGACACCAAACAACGTCTGCCCAAGCAAGTCAGAGCTTTTCTTTCGCGTGACCTGGAGAGCCGCATTTGACAGGATGATCGAGCGTGTGTGCGCAATTACGCATAGCGTGTGTTGGCCCCTCTCCAGTACACAATACAGCTCGGCTCTAGTCTCGTCACCTCTCTGCTGCTGAGCACTGTGGGCCCAGCCGCTGCATGTCCCTCTCCGCGGGCCGGGAGAGTTATCATACCGTACTGTGCGTGTGTGTCCAAGCGTGTGTGTGCGTCCGTGGAGTGCTCACAAGCGTGCGCTTGTGTTTAGGGCGGGGATGGAGGGCACAAAAAAATATTTGCACCGGGGCCTATCACCATGATATACGTTGTATTTTGCCGTTTCTGTGCGTACATTGAAATTGAATCCTGGCGGCGCCACTGCGCGCACACACACAGAGCAACGGAGTGGGCTGGCTACGGGGCGGGGGGTGGAGTTTTGGGTGTCTACAGTAATATGGCTTATTAATTTCATGAGGTTATTTACTTACCCACGATGAAAAATAGCTCTGAATGAATAACAGCTGAGCAGAAGCACTTGTCGACCGTCGCGGAGAAATACGCGTCTGGTCTGAACAGGGGGGCAGCGGATCATGTGTGATTTTCGTTGCTGTGACGCTTTGCAGCAGCTGGTGTGAACCTGGCGTCATTCCGGCGTGAACCGGGCGGCCGCTGAAGCACCGCGAACGAAGCACGCTTCCTTTCGCCTTTGTTAACCGATAGTGTAGTTCAGACCAGACGCGAAGCGCCGTGATCCTGCGCGCCCGTCTCTCGGCGCAGCGAGCAGAGTGCCAGGGGGATTTGAATGGGACTTAATGTATCGATACTCGTGGCTAAAAAATCAATACTTTCTGTGGAAACAAAATAACGATTTATATCATAGAATCGATAAAATCACCCAGCCCTAGTGTGAAGGCCCTAACACGGCGGTACCAGCGAGGTAAACAGGAAGGAGACATGAGAAGGCCCTAACGCAGCGGTGAGGTAAACAGGAAGGAGACGTGTGAAGGCCCTAACATGGTGGTACCAGCGAGGTAAACAGGAAGGAGACGTGTGAAGGCCCTAACGCAGCGGTGAGGTAAACAGGAAGGAGACGTGTGAAGGCCCTAACACGGTGGTACCAACGAGGTAAACAGGAAGGAGACATGTGAAGGCCCTAACATGGTGGTACCAGCGAGGTAAACAGGAAGGAGACGTGTGAAGGCCCTAACACGGTGGTACCAACGAGGTAAACAGGAAGGAGACGTGTGAAGGCCCTAACACGGTGGTACCAGCGAGGTAAACAGGAAGAAGACGTGTGAAGGCCCTAACACGGTGGTACCAACGAGGTAAACAGGAAGGAGACGTGTGAAGGCCCTAACGCAGCGGTACCAACGAGGTAAACAGGAAGGAGACGTGTGAAGGCCCTAACACGGTGGTACCAGCGAGGTAAACAGGAAGGAGACGTGTGAAGGCCCTAACACGGTGGTACCAACGAGGTAAACAGGAAGGAGACGTGTGAAGGCCCTAACACGGTGGTACCAGCGAGGTAAACAGGAAGGAGACATGTGAAGGCCCTAACACGGTGGTACCAGCGAGGTAAACAGGAAGGAGACGTGTGAAGGCCCTAACACGGTGGTACCAACGAGGTAAACAGGAAGGAGACGTGTGAAGGCCCTAACACGGTGGTACCAACGAGGTAAACAGGAAGGAGACATGAGAAGGCCCTAACGCAGCGGTGAGGTAAACAGGAAGGAGACATGAGAAGGCCCTAACGCAGCGGTGAGGTAAACAGGAAGGAGACATGAGAAGGCCCTAACGCAGCGGTGAGGTAAACAGAAAGGAGACGTGTGAAGGCCCTAACACGGTGGTACCAGCGAGGTAAACAGGAAGGAGACGTGTGAAGGCCCTAACGCAGCGGTATCAGTGAGGTAAACAGGAAGGACACGTGTGAAGGCCCTAACGCAGCGGTGAGGTAAACAGGAAGGACATGTGTGAAGGCCCTGACGCGGTGGCGGTAGCGAGCTAAATGGCGGGGTTAATCTACGAGTGTCGGGGAGGAGGGAGCCTCGTTGGCTGCTCAGCCAGTCCCCCCCAGGCTTCCCATCCTGCAGGACGGGAGAAGTACGCCAGGCGGATGATCAATGCTCACAGCTTTCTTTGAATTGAATTGATCACATTCATGCAATCAAAACTGATTCAGCAGAAACATATATGTTCTTCCTTGTTAAACCTACATCCCCCACAATGCATCTCAGCAGAGAGCTTTGCTGATGAAGCATGGAGCCTCTAGAGATAAGCAGCAGGCTGCAAAGGTCCAGATCGTTGCTCAAGTGAGTACATTTATTCCTGGTTGGGAGCTGGAAAAGGAGCGTTGATAAAGTCCGTGGCGTTATCGTTGAATCAGCAGTGATTTCTCCCCTTTAGTGCTGCAGATTAAACAGACAGACACCGGTGCAAAACAAAGGAACTCATGACTCTCAGGTCTTTTTTCAAAGTGTCTTCCCTGCGTAGAGTTGGCTGCTAGTTGGCTTGGTAGCGTTACGTTCCAGCTCAGCAGGTATGTATGCTACGGTGTGTGTTCCAGGGCAACGGGAGAAGGCAGAGCAGTGGCTCTTCTACTGTGAGTGGGATTTGAACAACCACATTCAAGACGAAGGCGAGCTTTGCACCCTATAAAATTCATTTGTTGGACTTTAACAGCATATGAAATCCTCGAAAGCCTTTATGCTGCCTGAGAGAAAAACAAGATCTAGATGAATGCAGTTACAAGCATGGAGTCGGGGAACACTGTCTGGACCAATCATCCGTCTGCGAAGTCTTCATTCATTCAGCGCTCGTATGAGTGCCGTCAGAATGCTTAGCGACAGAAAACAGCAGCCTGTTTCTCTAACTTCACGTCCGGTCTCTACGTAGCAGCAGCACTTCAAAGCCCCGAGCCGAAGACATGTGTTCTCAAGGTGTTTGAAATGAGAGGATCTCTGACTTGTGACTACAAATATAAAAATTGAATCTCTGCTTGTCTTTACCCTTTTGAAACAAGGAAGTGAGAGAGTGCAAGGTGGGAAATGTCAAGTCTGTGTGTAAGTGGCTCCATTGACATTCTCCGGAGACAGATTTTAGTCCTGCTCCATTTAATGCCAAAGGATCTCTGCAGCCCTCACTCCGATGTGGACTTGGTGCAGACCAGTAGGGGGCCCACTTACTTTGTGGCAGCCCATGTATTGTGCCATGCTCGGCATGAACGCATGCAGGCAAGCATACATGTCTTTGTGTGAGAGAAGGAGAAACACTTACAGAAGTCTGTGGTGGGGAAGGTCATCAGGGGGCTTCCAATGGAGGGGGGCGTGGTCCTGGCGGTCGGTCTAAACGGCAGCCTGCTCGAGCTGCTCACCACAGGCGGAAACTCACCATTGGCTGAAAGAGGAAATACAAGGCAGTTATTCAGTAAGGCAGCAGTTTATTCCCGTCACAGTTTCCTGTTGCTTTTAACAAGAAGTCCGCGAGCACCGAGGCTGCAGACCCCTCACTGGTGCACAACAGGTGGAATCACCAGCAGGGGGCATTCTTTCATTGCACCACCAATGGCTCTCCTCCGTCTCTCCTCCGCCTCTCCGTCTGCTCCTCCAGTAGATGGCTGAGCACCTTCAGTCTGTGTTACGTAGCCATCATCCAGCCTGCAGCCTCACCGCTTTTCCACAGCTGAGATCTTAAGCTCGCTGGTACCTTGATCTTTCCCCCGTTTCCTCAAATTCTCACCCAGAATTAAGTCTTCCAGGCAAATGGCTGGCTGATTGGATATTAAAGTTCAAGATAGAGAAACTTTTTTTTTCTAAAGATTTTAAATTAGGGGAGACTTATTTGAACTGTGAAGGACGATGAGATGGAAAGCAGTCGGCGGTTCCCTGAGAGGTGGAGAGGCGGGAGTCGCCGTGGACGACCGGGTGAACAGATGAAGGATTTGCTTTGATTGGACCCGTGCTCTGCAATCAGTGGCCTGACTGCCGTCGGAGAAATCTGCTGCCACAACTGATCAGAGACTGCAGAAGTTACCCGAAGAATCAATGCAACTCTGTCAGCTGGATTTAATAAAACATTTCTCCAGTACATAAGGAAACGTTCCACAATAGGTTACAAACGTCCGACAGGACAAAATACAAGACCTGAATCCACATCGTTTTGCTTCCAACTAAACACCAACGAATGCATAACGATAGGATTCTTTAGAATAGACAGTCTTGTGAGTGTCAGACAGACAAACCCTCTTGAAACGCTGTTTACACTGAACAAACACTCTCCCAAAAGGCTCGGACACTTAAAATTATCTATCGTTGCATCCATCCGTGCATTCTGTGTGAGGCTGCGTGGCGAACCGGGACCCTCGGACCACGAAGGATCCGCTACAAACACACAAACTGTTACTGATAGTTTCCTTCACTCCCTGCACAAAATGCAAACAGAATAATTTTCTTATTTTAGGAAGCCAGATCTGTTCAGCCCGGCTGCTGTAACGTGTTTGTGACTCTCCCTTTCAAACAAAGGCCATGTTTTGTTGAGTTGTTTGTTCTGTCCAGCATCTCATATCTTTGATGTTATGTTCTGCAGAGGAAGCCCTCCCTGGCTCTGATGCCAGATGACCCTTGTTTAGCAAAGCAGAAGATGTGAGATGAGGTTCACTGTGGTGCACAGAGCTGACGATGCTGCCAGCGTTCAATATGCTATGACACAATAAAGGCCATGCATTGAGATGTTGACCTGCTGCTACCCTGCTAGCCCTGCCTCTGATTTATAACTCTCTTTTATTTTTACCAAAGCTGGATGCACCACACAATGACAGCCATAAAGCCGCAATGCTTCAGTCCATCAACACCAGTGGGGGCCGTCTTGTAGTCTTTTCATTTTACACTTTCATTCTGCTCAGAGTAGACACTCGAGGCAATGCGTCATAAATGATAGTCTGTGTGTGCATGACCAGCATGTTAATCTCTATTTCTGTTCGGCATCAGGAAAACACTGTGGAGTGGAAGACTAAATGCTTTCAGGGCCTATTTGCATTTTATATGCCACGACCCAGAAGGTTCCTAGTTGTACATACAGCATACAGTCTGTTTGCACTGTAGCTGCCTGATATCCTCCGTAGGGTTCCCGGGATGGCAAAGGAGGATTTAAAGAATATTTTCTTTGACTTCTTTTGCTCTTCTAAGCCAACACTAATGAGCATGCAGTGTTTCCCAACTCCAGAAAAGAGTCACATGAGCTGAATGTCGAGCAAAAATCCAACGTACATGTTTCCTAACTGACGAGCCAACGAGGTCCCCACATGGTGTCGTTAGCCTCCTTGGTGAAAACAAATGGTGCCTGCCTTCCCTCCGCCATCATTCTGGAGGCGACTGGGGACAGATGCCAGACTTTTCATCTTTATCTTTGTAATCATTTTTTACAGAAAACCCCTCCCTGGACTCTGCCCGGTTCCCCTGTCACCTCGGGCTCAAGGCTCACCGTTTATGACAATATGGCGGGGGGCTCCCTCAACAGCTGGAAGGTTTGGAACACAACTGCTCCATTTTTCTACCCAGAAAACCTGCTTTGACTCAAACAACTTGACTACTATTATTTGGGCTGGAGTTGAAAATGACACCTGAGGTCCTCTGGGTGATTTTATATAATTAAAGGGCTGGTGGTCTGTTCTGGAACTCTTGCTGGGTAGAGAAATCTTGTAACCTTGTCCTCAAAGCTTTAATAAAAGCTTCAACACAGCTTAGCTAAAATCGGCCAGCTAAAAGAAATCAATAGCTCATTCCTGAGCCCTGTAATCCTCAAATAAATATAAGCGTCTCAGTCTCCGCTGCTTGGGAGATTTGATACAGACAGAGTTCACATGCAGATTTGATGGACCACATTCAGCCGGTGGTGGTTTCATTGCTTTGGTCTGGACACAACGTCTCTGAGAGGAAGATGAGTCTGAATCTCCAGCATTTACATTTACATTGAGGGCATTTAGCAGATACTTTTGTCCAAAGCGACTTACAATAAGTACATTTGTGGAAAGAAAGAAACCGCAACATGTCATTGCTGATAAAGTAAGAGCGAAAAATAGAAACAAGTGGAGCCAGTGGAGGTCACGGAGGAGGGGGGTTACGTGGGAGAATTTGGGTAGATTGAAGATAAGGCGTGCTGCAGCGTTCTGGATACGCTGCAATGGTTTAATCGCAGAGGCCGGGAGTCCGGCCAGGAGAGAGTTGAAGTAGTCAAGGCGGGAGATGACCACTGCTTGGACCAGGAGTTGCGTTGCATCCTTTGTGAGGAAGGTCCGAATCCTGCGGAGGTTGTAGAGGGCAAATCTGCAGGATCGGGCCACAGCAGTGATGTTGGGGGTGCAGGATAGTTGGTCCAGCAAAGTCAATAATACGGCTCAGAGCTCAGAGCTGGAGCAAGTAGCATCGGTATTCTACTGCAGTGTCGGTATGCTACTGCAGCGTCGGTATGCTACTGAAGTGTTGTATGCTACTGCAGCGTCGGTATGCTACTGCAGCGTCGGTATGCTACTGAAGTGTTGTATGCTACTGCAGCGTCGGTATGCTACTGCAGTGTCGTATGCTACTGCAGCATCAGTATGCTACAGGGGCATCGGTATGCAACTGCAGCATCGGTATGCTACTGCAGCATCGGTATGCTTCTGCAGCGTCAGTATGCTACAGGGGCATCAGTATGCTACAGGGGCATCAGTATGCTACAGGGGCATCGCTATGCTAAAGGGGCATCGGTATGCTACTGCAGCATCGGTATGCTACTGCAGCATCGGTATGCTACAGGGGCATCAGTATGCTACAGGGGCATCGCTATGCTAAAGGGGCATCGGTATGCTACTGCAGCATCGGTATGCTACAGGGGCATCAGTATGCTACAGGGGCATCGCTATGCTAAAGGGGCATCGGTATGCTACTGCAGCATCGGTATGCTACTGCAGCGTCAGTATGCTACAGGGGCATCAGTATGCTACAGGGGCATCGCTATGCTAAAGGGGCATCGGTATGCTACTGCAGCATCGGTATGCTACTGCAGCATCGGTATGCTACAGGGGCATCAGTATGCTACAGGGGCATCGCTATGCTAAAGGGGCATCGGTATGCTACTGCAGCATCGGTATGCTACTGCAGCGTCAGTATGCTACTGCAGCATCAGTATGCTACAGGGGCATCAGTATGCTACAGGGGCATCGCTATGCTAAAGGGGCATCGGTATGCTACTGCAGCATCGGTATGCTACTGCAGCATCGGTATGCTACTGCAGCAGGGGAAGGACTCGGCAGGCCAGACGCTGAACAGCGTGAACCAGAAGGCAGGGCGACAGGCGGCTGTCACTGTTCATTAACAGGGCAGCGTAAGCCAGCAGAGGCCAGCCACAAGGGGGGAGAGGGGGGGTTGGGGGGGCAACGTGTCTGAAAAATACCCGTACTACAGACAGCTAACAGTCATTATGACACTACATCATCTGGCATGTAGGGGGGGTTTAGCTCAGGAGGAAGAGCAGGTTGGCTGGCAACCGCAAGATTGCCAGTTCGATCCCCGGCTCCTCCTAGCTGAGTGCCTGGTGTCCCTGAGCAAGACACATCACCCTAATTGCTGCTGACGAGCTGGCTGTCGCCCTGCGTGGTTGACTCCACCGTCGGTGTGTGAATGTGTGAATGAATGGGTGAATGTCAGTCATTACTGTAAAGAGCTTTGGATAAAAGCACTAAATAAATGAGGACCATTTATGTATCGTAGAAAATATATGAGCTATGTTTCTGGACTCCTTGGATCACCTTGATGGAGAATCCAAGTCTAAACCTGGGATTTGAATAAAGTGCTTTTAATTAGCATTCTGTCATCAAGGCAAACACACTAAGGACTGTGGAGCATCTGTACTAACTGATCCGTGATCTGTTCCATGTCCCTTAAACCCCCACAGGTACATGGTAATTACTGACATGAATACTTTAGTTGTGTTTCACAAGTTTCCAAGACAGATAACACAACCATCAGCACGTTAAAACCCAGCGTGTGTGTGTGTGTGTGTGTGTGTGAAACACAGTTGGAACAAATCCATTTATTTCCATCCAAATTGAAACCTTTTCACACGTGTTGCGTGACCTTCCAGAGATGTCAAGGACCACGCAGAGGTTCACATTCACATGCAGCTCAGTGTGAAGGCGTGTTGATAGCCGGGACAAAGCATGGACTTCCTGTGCTGCCTCACACAATAAACGAATCCACTGATGCTGGTGAAGATGAAATGATAAAACTGACAGTTCGGTCCAACAGCTGAAGGGCAACGGATGCATCATCAAACACCGGCGCTCGCCAAACTGTGCATCACACTAAAGCCCAGAGAGCTATAGGATGAAAGCATGGCTGCTGCTCTGCATAATGTGTCCACAGTACGTTTCCCCACTGAAACACATTACAGGCTGCGTCATGGCGCTCAGGGATCCATCATGCTAATCGCTCGTGGCCATAACTCTCGGAAACGGCGCCTTTTTGCTGAGCTTCAGCATCTCCCATCAGCTGTTCTGATTGATAGGCAATAAAAGGAGGCTGGGTCAAGTGTGGCAGTAGGTAATGGATACCTGGCCCAGATTTAGAACTTGCTATCTCGAAAGTGAGCAGGGGTGGATGGATGATCCTTCAGCGCTGCCATACCAGTGTCACCGCCGCTCCGGAGGACATAAAACACGGACGCGTGCAAACATCTGCTGGAAAACGTCCTCTCTACAAATAAAGGGGATCCGACCCAATAACCTGGTGCTGATACGGGACCACCTGCTCCAGCCAAGACCACCAACAACGTCTCCCAGCATATTCAGCCAATTCATATTTATTATCAGATTGATGTTGACATTATATCTGCGATGGATGAATATAAAATATATGATTATACAGAAGACAGAGCTGCAGGTTAACAGGCCGACCCTGGAAGTTAGCATCGTACTGGCTTCCTCAACTTGAAGCCAACGGGATTCTTCCATTGTTTATGATACTTACAAATTGTGCTCTGCAAGATAATCTTCACAAATTGAACCCTTTTCTGAATTTTTGAAATGTTTCAAATGTAAAAAGCTGACAAAAGCTATAATGAATTAGACCAAGTTTGCAGAAGCAACGAGGCTCTGAAGGGGAAGGACTCGGTGTGATGGCGTCCTCTCATTAAGTCGCGTGTTAGGAACGCCATTCTTAAGACACTTCAAACTTCACCAGAAGGGAATCGATTGACATATTTCATATCCAAGAAGAACATTAAAATAGCTTAAGCTTGTTGTTTTAACCACATGCCATATTTGTCTAACCAAAATAACAAATTGTCATCATTATGTCATACTTTTTTATCCTCTTAATGCAATTAAATCACAACAAAATAATAATATCAATAACAATAATGTCACTTTAACACGGTTCCCACTGTCAGAGCCGTATTCAGGAAGAGAGGCTCAGACGTTATCATTCATGTCACTGCTCAGACAGTTTCCTCCAGAAGGGCAGAGACGGAGGGAGGCGCTGACCTCCTAACCTCTCGTACCCCCGACACCAGACTCGCTGTCATCGTACTCCAGTTTTTACACCGATACACCGTCCCAACACAGGTTAGACCATGGTCTGGGTGAATGCTCCATTCTGATTGGCTGGAGGGTGATAATGTACACCTAGGAAAGACGTTATGTCAAATTGCCTTATGACAGTTCTGAAATTATTGCGCTGGGTCAAACGCTAGATGGTTGACAATATTTGCTGTAATAAAAGCGATTTAGGAAACTATCTGTGAACTTTGATTCTTTGAAACAAAATTTTGCATCATCCTCTGGACACACAAGCGGTAAGTCGTGCACTGGCCTTCTGAAATGATACTTTGTATCACGTAACGTTAGGTTAAGCCATCATCTCACTTCCCATCACTGATCAACTGCTGCGGTCGGGTCGCTATGGCCACGTTGCTTGGCAACGCCTGCATATGGGAGATTAAATAGTCCGCTCGACTTGTAAAGATTAAAAAAACCCTTACAATTTTAACTCTAAAACACATTTAATGGACAACTCGTCGGGCATTATCCCTTACATATACGCTCATCCTTCACAAGCCCGCGGTTTAGATCAGCAAGCTATATCCAACAGGTTTGAACTTTTGGGACATACCAACGTTCCCAAAGAAGGTATGCTAAATTAATGTAATAATATATATAATTTCTATAAAATTGAATAATGTATCATAATGTATCTCTAAGCAGAGCTGCAGTTCATGTAATAAAGATATCACTTCTACAGGAATAGTAGACTTGCAAGGTTTTTTGGAATTTAATTTGAATAGTCTTCACCAGAAATTGCAAAAAAGTTCTGAGCACTATATTATTGCTATGTGAAGGGAATTTAAATGTTAAGTGAGTCCTTGGTAAATGCTTCGGAGTATACAAAATTGCTGCCCGGTGAAATCTTATCTCAGTAAAACATGAACACGGGCCGACCGGTGCTGCGTTTATTAAGTGAAGTGCTCCGAATGTTAAGTTAAGTCTCTCTGAAGTCCATGAAAGGAGTTTCCACTCTCAGACGATCCAGTTCTCCCCCCACTGTGCTCGTCGTGGTGGACCAGCCCATTAACTGAAGGGAGATACTCACATGCCAGGAAGCAGTCCATACTGAACGAGATGTTGTCAATGGAGACCGCTGACCCGGGTCCAGGTCCATCTTCTGTGCTAAACTGCAGCCAAAACCTGCGGATGGGGAGGGGGGGTGCATAAATGCAAAAAACTTGCTTTCTTAGACCAGACGATTGATGTCGTTCAAAGATCTGCACGCTAAATATGAAGCTACAGCTAGCAGGCGGTTAGCTTAGCTTCTCATAGAGACAGAAAACATGCGTAAAGGGAAGGAAATAACCAATTAAACAATTAATTTGGTCAATTAACACGTTATATTGTATTTGGCTGTACAAAAAACAAAGTGTAATTACTCCACTATATTTAGCATACAGTCACCACAGTGGTGCTGACCCTCTCTAATTATTATAATTACTGTTCCTTAACCTCAGAGACATATGGTATCGCTGTGCTCGCCGTCAACCAGCTTCTAAACCAGCAGTCGTCTCTGATGTCCTGACTTTTGTGTGCACTTCAGGCTGCGGGCCCATTTCTGATTCTATTTAAGCTCTACAAAGGTCACCGTGCAAAGACTGGCAGCTTCACCTAATGGTTGCGGACATGACATTCTAATTAAGAGCACAAGCACAGCGGACTACATAACCCAGGAATCACAAATGAATCACTCTCAGGGGAGCAGGATTATCCCAGCTGCAATGGCAAAGAAACCCCAGGTCAGGCAAACACAGATGAAATGCCTCATCTGGGCTTTCTCCCTTTTACTACTATTTGGTTTTAATTCTGCTGTTTCGAGGGGAAATCAGGGCCACGGCTAATTGGAAGGCAAGCGGGGTGTTGAGAGCCTGGTGTATTGATTCCTCCTCTCTGTATCGCAATGAAAGAAAAAGAGAAGGCTGTGTTTTGTACAACGGTTCATACGGCAGGTTCAGTGTTAGACGAGTCCCTATGGGAGTCATTAACTCTGAAAGGCGAGAGATAATGTTTCCAAGAAAATTGATGTAAATTTAGTAGAATCTGCATGGAGGTGATACGAACAGCGAAGCCACTTGGTTTCCGAAGACTGTGAGGAAGTCTGTTGAGAGTTGGATCTCCTGCTCTTAAAACACATCAAACTGCGTACTTCTATACCTTCGGAGAGTCCGAACATGCAGCTGACACGATGAAAGCGCTGTTGCATGCTGGACCAGGTGGGCGTGGTCTTACCAGTCCACCAGCCCGTAGAGGGGCAGTATGACCAGCTTCCAGCCGCGTTCAGACTTGGGTTGTGAACGCCACAGGCGGCGCTGCTCCTCGGGGCCGGTACTGTTCTCAGCTATCCACACAGACAGGGACCCCGACTGGAGGCCTCCAGAACACAGCCAGAACCGCACCTGTGGAAGTTTGAATGAGAAATTCAATCAAAATGGAAAATGCAGTGAAGTCGACCACAAATCAAGGAAGAAACAACGGTGGGTAAATAGAATTCCCAGCAGCTTTGACTCCCTCTGAATAGGACTGAGTTAGGGTGTTATCTGGCGAGGAAGGGATGCACCTGAAATTGCACTGAGCTCAATCAGCAGCAGCCATCTGTTCAGTAGCTATCCTAAGATGAATGAAACCCAGCCAGGATCATGATTCTGGGTTATTTTGCTATCTGCACTGCTCCTGCACGCTTCAGCACCAATCAGTCTCATTCTGCTGTTTCCAGGAGGGAAAAAAACCAGCAGGAATGAAACAGTAACAGGAGGTCTGAATCCAAAGCTCCCTACCAAGCCATGTGACCATGTGACCATGTGACCATGTCCCTCGACAGCGTGTTTGTGGGGCCCAGAACATAATTGCTGCTTCGCCATTTAAGTGGAACAGATGCTGGCTTAAGCCTGATGATGGCGATGCCACCTGGACTACTGGATCCAGCCCTTTCATGTGGAGAGCCTGCATTGTGCTGGTCCAGCCGGTTTGTGGAGACAACATGTTGAGCGTTTACACATCAAGATGACGGCGAGACTGGCACCACATGAGAGTGAAGGTCTGCAGCTGAACCCAAACTAACATCCCCTGGTAGAGTGGAGACGCTAAGGGGGGGATTTACCGTTCATCTGGAATCATGCTAATCTCTCACTGTGTGCCCAGAAGCTGAGAGGCGGGGTCCGCCACAGTGCAGCACCGCCAGCACCTCCACCTCCAGCACCTCCTCCACCGCCTCCACCTCCAGCACCTCCACCTCCAGCACCTCCTCCACCGCCTCCACCTCCAGCACCTCCACCTCCAGCACCTCCTCCACCGCCTCCACCTCCAGCACCTCCACCTCCAGCACCTCCTCCACCGCCTCCACCTCCAGCACCTCCACCTCCAGCACCTCCTCCACCGCCTCCACCTCCAGCACCTCCACCTCCAGCACCTCCTCCACCGCCTCCACCTCCAGCACCTCCACCACCAGCACCGCCAGCACCTCAACCTCCAGCACCACCAGCACCGCCAGCACCTCCACCTCCTCCACCTCCAGCACCAGAAGCTCCACCTCCAGCACCACCAGCAGCTCCACCTCCAGCACCGCCAGCACCTCCACCTCCTCCACCGCCAGCACCGCCAGCACCTCCAGCACCACCAGCACCGCCAGCACCTCCACCTCCTCCACCTCCAGCACCTCCACCACCAGCAGCTCCACCTCCAGCACCAACAGCATTGCCAGCACCTCCACCTCCTCCACCGCCAGCACCTCCACCTCCTCCACCTCCAGCACCTCCACCACCAGCAGCTCCACCTCCAGCACCACCAGCATTGCCAGCACCTCCACCTCCTCCACCGCCAGCACCTCCACCTCCTCCACCTCCAGCACCTCCACCTCCTCCACCTCCTCCACCTCCAGCACCTCCACCACCAGCAGCTCCACCTCCAGCACCACCAGCATTGCCAGCACCTCCACCTCCTCCACCGCCAGCACCTCCACCTCCAGCACCTCCACCACCAGCAGCTCCACCTCCAGCACCTCCACCACCAGCAGCTCCACCTCCAGCACCACCAGCACCTCCAGCACCGCCAACACCTCCACCTCCACCTCCAGCACCACCAGCACCGCCAGCACCACCAGCTCCTCCACCTCCAGCACCGCCAGCACCACCAGCACCACCAGCACCTCCACCTCCAGCACCGCCAGCACCTCCGCCGCCAGCACCTCCACCTCCAGCACCTCCACCTGCACCACCTCCAGCACCTCCACCACCAGCAGCTCCACCTCCAGCACCACCAGCATTGCCAGCACCTCCACCTCCTCCACCGCCAGCACCTCCACCTCCTCCACCTCCAGCACCTCCACCACCAGCAGCTCCACCTCCAGCACCACCAGCATTGCCAGCACCTCCACCTCCTCCACCGCCAGCACCTCCACCTCCTCCACCTCCAGCACCTCCACCTCCTCCACCTCCTCCACCTCCAGCACCTCCACCACCAGCAGCTCCACCTCCAGCACCACCAGCATTGCCAGCACCTCCACCTCCTCCACCGCCAGCACCTCCACCTCCTCCACCTCCAGCACCTCCACCACCAGCAGCTCCACCTCCAGCACCTCCACCACCAGCAGCTCCACCTCCAGCACCACCAGCACCTCCAGCACCGCCAACACCTCCACCTCCACCTCCAGCACCACCAGCACCGCCAGCACCACCAGCTCCTCCACCTCCAGCACCGCCAGCACCACCAGCACCACCAGCACCACCAGCACCTCCACCTCCAGCACCGCCAGCACCTCCGCCGCCAGCACCTCCACCTCCAGCACCTCCACCTGCACCAACGCCAGCACCATACCACCACCAACTCCAGCAACGCCACCAGCACCAGCACCTGCACCATCTCCAACTCACACCTGACGAGCAGTAAACTATCTCCTCCTACATTTGGTGTATTTTTTAAATGTTTTTTTTCTCCACCTTCCTCCCACTTTATTTCCCCTCCACCTCTCTTATTATCTTGTTTTCTGACCTCCTGACCTTTCCATCACCTTCCTGCCTCCATCCTTCACTTCTGCATCTGCATCACTCATCTCCCAGCACCGCCTGCCTCAACTCTGAATATGCAAAGGACACATGCAGGGGGCCAAAGGTCGCCAAGCTGAGCAATATTAAAATAACATATCTCAAAGTTCGCTGACCGAGCCGGAGTCGTGCTCCGGGGGCTAAATAACGCATGCCGTCTAATATTTTCCCATCAGTGATGGACGAGGTCGTCCTGTCTGTCTGTTGGAGTCTCTGACTGATGCTGCGACCCTTAACCTGAATGTTTGAACTGTTTCTCAGAGCATTAGAATATCAGATACTTTCAAAGGAAATCAGTAATTGTTCTCCTTCTAGACCAGCAACACAAATGTTACTGGAAGATATTATATATATTATTATATTATATTTTATTATCACATAAACTACAGTGAGAAACAAGTGGCCTCTGGTACTTTTCAAATGCAACAGATTCATGTCACGTTCAGTTTATTCATACAGGCGTGAATTAAACGTGCTTCAAAATGAAAAGATAGATAGGCAAAAAGCACAAGTCCATCCTTCGTCTACTGCTTATCCTGTATTCAGGGCTGTGGGGGGGCTGGAGCAGATCCCTATCACAGGGAGACATGTAGAGACAGACAGGTAACCAGTCTATCACAGGGAGACATGTAGAGACAGACAGGTAACCAGTCTATCACAGGGAGACATGTAGAGACAGACAGGTAACCAGTCTATCACAGGGAGACATGTAGAGACAGACAGGTAACCAGTCTATCACAGGGAGACATGTAGAGACAGACAGGTAACCAGTCTATCACAGGGAGACATGTAGAGACAGACAGGTAACCAGTCTATCACAGGGCTGACATGTAGAGACAGACAGGTAACCAGTCTATCACAGGGAGACATGTAGAGACAGACAGGTAACCAGTCTATCAGGGAGACATGTAGAGACAGACAGGTAACCAGTCTATCACAGGGAGACATGTAGAGACAGACAGGTAACCAGTCTATCACAGGGAGACATGTAGAGACAGACAGGTAACCAGTCTATCACAGGGAGACATGTAGAGACAGACAGGTCAACTAGATCTAAATACACAAGTGGACGACGATGTACGAGACAGACAGGTAACCAGCTCTATTTTCCACAGGGAGACATGTAGAGACAGACAGGTAACCTAGTCTATCACAGGGAGACATGTAGAGACAGACAGGTAACCAGTCTATCACAGGGAGACATGTAGAGACCTAGACAGGTAACCAGTCTATCACAGGGAGACATGTAGAGACAGACAGGTAACCAGTCTATCACAGGGAGACATGTAGAGACAGACAGGTAACCAGTCTATCACAGGGAGACATGTAGAGTTATCAGACAGGTAACCAGTCTATCACAGGGAGACATGTAGAGACAGACAGGTAACCATGTCTATCACGAGGGAGACATGTAGAGACAGACAGGTAACCAGTCTATCACAGGGAGACATGTAGAGACAGACAGGTAACCAGTCTATCACAGGGAGACATGTAGAGACAGACAGGTAACCAGTCTATCACAGGGAGACATGTAGAGACAGACAGGTAACCAGTCTATCACAGGGAGACATGTAGAGACAGACAGGTAACCAGTCTATCACAGGGAGACATGTAGAGACAGACAGGTAACCAGTCTATCACAGGGAGACATGTAGAGACAGACAGGTAACCAGTCTATCACAGGGCTGACATGTAGAGACAGACAGGTAACCAGTCTATCACAGGGAGACATGTAGAGACAGACAGGTAACCAGTCTATCACAGGGAGACATGTAGAGACAGACAGGTAACCAGTCTATCACAGGGAGACATGTAGAGACAGACAGGTAACCAGTCTATCACAGGGAGACATGTAGAGACAGACAGGTAACCAGTCTATCACAGGGAGACATGTAGAGACAGACAGGTAACCAGTCTATCACAGGGAGACATGTAGAGACAGACAGGTAACCAGTCTATCACAGGGAGACATGTAGAGACAGACAGGTAACCAGTCTATCACAGGGAGACATGTAGAGACAGACAGGTAACCAGTCTATCACAGGGAGACATGTAGAGACAGACAGGTAACCAGTCTATCACAGGGAGACATGTAGAGACAGACAGGTAACCAGTCTATCACAGGGAGACATGTAGAGATCAGACAGGTAACCAGTCTATCACAGGGAGACATGTAGAGACAGACAGGTAACTAGTCTATCACAGGGAGACATGTAGAGACAGACAGGTAACCAGTCTATCACAGGGAGACATGTAGAGACAGACAGGTAACTAGTCTATCACAGGGAGACATGTAGAGACAGACAGGTAACCAGTCTATCACAGGGAGACATGTAGAGACAGACAGGTAACTAGTCTATCACAGGGAGACATGTAGAGACAGACAGGTAACCAGTCTATCACAGGGAGACATGTAGAGACAGACAGGTAACCAGTCTATCACAGGGAGACATGTAGAGACAGACAGGTAACCAGTCTATCACAGGGAGACATGTAGAGACAGACAGGTAACCAGTCTATCACAGGGAGACATGTAGAGACAGACAGGTAACCAGTCTATCACAGGGAGATATGCAGAGACAGACAGGTAAACAGTCTATCACAGGGAGACATGTAGAGACAGACAGGTAACCAGTCCATGACAGGGAGACATGTAGAGACAGACAGGTAACCAGTCTATCACAGGGAGACATGTAGAGACAGACAGGTAACCAGTCTATCACAGGGAGACATGTAGAGACAGACAGGTAACCAGTCTATCACAGGGAGACATGTAGAGACAGACAGGTAACCAGTCAATCACAGGCTGACATGTAGAGACAGACAGGTAACCAGTCTATCACAGGGAGACATGTAGAGACAGACAGGTAACCAGTCAATCACAGGCTGACATGTAGAGACAGACAGGTAACAGTCTGTTACTTCATTGTCGGAGTGGTGCGGTCGTAGGATTATATTATTATTATTATTATTATTATATATTATTATAGCGAGGATGATCATCTGCATCTAACGAACTACAAACATGTGAATATCATACAATATAATACAATATCATCTCATGTCATCAGCAAATGCTTGTTAATTGGGGTGGGGGTTCCAGATGTTTGGGACAGGAACATTACTAATAACACAGCTGTACATGTGTGAGAACAGGAAGCTGGGGGGGACTCACCATGCATGGGGAGTTCCTGAGAGGAGGGGGGAAGAGAGGGCTCCTCAGTATGGCGGTGCTGCGCTGGCTCTTGCTCTGGCCTCCTTCCACACTGAACGCAGCTCCTGCAACACAACCACACGATCACCATGCAGCAGAAGAAGAAGCATGACATCAGTGATATCACGCTGTCAAAAACAAAAAGAATGTCTTGTAAAATCGCCAACATGTGCTCCATTTATAGTTCCCCGTCTACCTCCGAGACTTCTTTAAATAGTAGAGAAGAAAACAAGACTTGAGATCATCATGGAGACGCAGTCACTGGCGATAAACCCAGACAGGAGCTCAGGGTCCACATGCTTCAGCTTCTACACCCGATTGGGGTTTGGTCTGTACGGCTTCTACAGCCGGTGGGGTTTGGTCTGTATGGCTTCTAGAGCCGGTGGGGTTTGGTCTGAACAGCTTCTACACCCGGGTGGGGTTTGGTCTGTACGGCTTCTACAGCCGGTGGGGTTTGGTCTGTATGGCTTCTAGAGCCGGTGGGGTTTGGTCTGAACAGCTTCTACACCCGGGTGGGGTTTGGTCTGGACGGCTTCTACAGCCGGTGGGGTTTGGTCTGTATGGCTTCTACACCCAGTGGGGTTCGGTCTGTATGGCTTCTAGACCCGGTGGGGTTCGGTCTACTGCAGCTTCTACACCCTGTGAGGTACGGTCTACTCCAGCTTCTACACCCTGTGAGGTAAGGTCTACTCCAGCTTCTACACCCGATGGGGTTTGGTCCACTCCAGCTTCTACACCCTGTGAGGTACGGTCTACTGCAGCTTCTACACCCTGTGAGGTACGGTCTACTCCAGCTTCTACACCCTGTGAGGTAAGGTCTACTCCAGCTTCTACACCCGATGGGGTTTGGTCCACTCCAGCTTCTACACCCTGTGAGGTACGGTCTACTGCAGCTTCTACACCCTGTGAGGTACGGTCTACTGCAGCTTCTACACCCTGTGGGGTTTGGTCTGAATGGCTTCTACACCCGGTGGGATTCGGTCTACTCCAGCTTCTACACCCGGTGGGGTTCGGTCTGTAGGGCTTCTACACCCTGTGAGGTACGGTCTACTCCAGCTTCTACACCCTGTGGGGTTTGGTCTGAATGGCTTCTACACCCGGTGGGATTCGGTCTACTCCAGCTTCTACACCCGGTGGGGTTCGGTCTGTAGGGCTTCTACACCCTGTGAGGTACGGTCTACTCCAGCTTCTACACCCGGTGGGGTTCGGTCTACTCCAGCTTCTACACCCTGTGAAGTTCAGTCTACTCCAGCCTCTACACCCGGTGAGGTATACGGTCTACTCCAGCTTCTACACCCGGTGGGGTTCGGTCTACTCCAGCTTCTACACCCTGTGAGGTACGGTCTACTCCAGCTTCTACACCCGGTGAAGTTTGGTCTACTCCAGCTTCTACACCCTGTGGGGTTTGGTCTGAATGGCTTCTACACCGTGTGAGGTACGGTCTCCTCCAGCTTCTACACCGTGTGAGGTACGGTCTACTCCAGCTTCTACACCCTGTGAGGTACGGTCTACTCCAGCTTCTACACCCTGTGAGGTAAGGTCTACTCCAGCTTCTACACCCGATGGGGTTTGGTCCACTCCAGCTTCTACACCCTGTGAGGTACGGTCTACTGCAGCTTCTACACCCTGTGAGGTACGGTCTACTCCAGCTTCTACACCCTGTGAGGTAAGGTCTACTCCAGCTTCTACACCCGATGGGGTTTGGTCCACTCCAGCTTCTACACCCTGTGAGGTACGGTCTACTGCAGCTTCTACACCCTGTGAGGTACGGTCTACTGCAGCTTCTACACCCTGTGGGGTTTGGTCTGAATGGCTTCTACACCCGGTGGGATTCGGTCTACTCCAGCTTCTACACCCGGTGGGGTTCGGTCTGTAGGGCTTCTACACCCTGTGAGGTACGGTCTACTCCAGCTTCTACACCCGGTGGGGTTCGGTCTACTCCAGCTTCTACACCCTGTGAAGTTCAGTCTACTCCAGCCTCTACACCCGGTGAGGTATACGGTCTACTCCAGCTTCTACACCCGGTGGGGTTCGGTCTACTCCAGCTTCTACACCCTGTGAGGTACGGTCTACTCCAGCTTCTACACCCGGTGAAGTTTGGTCTACTCCAGCTTCTACACCCTGTGGGGTTTGGTCTGAATGGCTTCTACACCGTGTGAGGTACGGTCTCCTCCAGCTTCTACACCGTGTGAGGTACGGTCTACTCCAGCTTCTACACCCGGTGAGGTATGGTCTGTAGGGCTTCTACACCCGGTGGGGTTCGGTCTACCTCAGCTTCTACACCCTGTGGGGTACGGTCTACTCCAGCTTCTACACCCTGTGAGGTACGGTCTACTCCAGCTTCTACACCCGGTGGGGTTCGGTCTACCTCAGCTTCTACACCCTGTGAAGTTCAGTCTACTCCAGCCTCTACACCCGGTGAGGTATACGGTCTACTCCAGCTTCTACACCCGGTGGGGTTCGGTCTACTCCAGCTTCTACACCCTGTGAGGTACGGTCTACTCCAGCTTCTACACCCGGTGAAGTTTGGTCTACTCCAGCTTCTACACCCTGTGGGGTTTGGTCTGAATGGCTTCTACACCGTGTGAGGTACGGTCTCCTCCAGCTTCTACACCGTGTGAGGTACGGTCTACTCCAGCTTCTACACCCGGTGAGGTATGGTCTGTAGGGCTTCTACACCCTGTGAGGTACGGTCTACTCCAGCTTCTACACCCTGTGAGGTACGGTCTACTCCAGCTTCTACACCCGGTGGGGTTCGGTCTACCTCAGCTTCTACACCCTGTGGGGTACGGTCTACTCCAGCTTCTACACCCTGTGAGGTACGGTCTACTCCAGCTTCTACACCCTGTGAGGTACGGTCTACTCCAGCTTCTACACCCTGTGAGGTACGGTCTACTCCAGCTTCTACACCCTGTGAGGTATGGTCTACTCCAGCTTCTACACCCTGTGAGGTACGGTCTACTCCAGCTTCTACACCCGGTGGGGTTCGGTCTACCTCAGCTTCTACACCCTGTGGGGTACGGTCTACTCCAGCTTCTACACCCTGTGAGGTACGGTCTACTCCAGCTTCTACACCCTGTGAGGTACGGTCTACTCCAGCTTCTACACCCTGTGAGGTATGGTCTACTCCAGCTTCTACACCCTGTAGGGTGCTGCACTACTGCAAACACATGTCATCATCTGATCGGAGCAGCGCTCGGCGTTTAGGAAACACCTGAAGGCGGGCAGCTCTGTCTGGTGGTCTTGGACGGAGACTGGAGGCGCCTCCAGGAGAAACCGCGGCCCGGTACCGGCTGCCACCCACACTCGCCCTCTTCAAACGAGCAGTAGCTGCCGTTGAGGAAGTGTCCTGGGGAGAGAGAGAATATATCAGGGGAGGAGTCCAAGATAAGGGGGGGTATGTAATGAGTGGACAGCCTGGCAGGTGGTCGAAAGAAGAGAGGATAGAGTGAACACTGACAGACACCCTGCAGAGGAGGAAAAAGAGAGGTTGAGGGGGGGGGGGGGATGAGTAACGAGTGCAGGGGGGGTCTAATGGCTCAGGACTCAATGTGTTGGTGAAAATTAGGGTTAAAGTGGAGTGACTCCAGAAAATGGAAAAGGCCTGAAGTGTCCAGAGGAAGAGATAGGACAGGTTCATCGGCGAAGAAGAGGAGGAAGAAGAGGGTCTGAGGGGAAATGAGAAAGCTGAGGTGGTGACATGATGCATTTTGGGGGACGGCAATCAACTGGAAGTCACTTCAGAGAATGGCATGAGCCTCGGAAGAACAGAGGAGCAGAGGAAAGGCTTAATTGGATTGTATAGAGGAGCGTAACACTCACACAGTCCCACAATGTGTCTTAATGGAAGAAGTGCAGCCTCCTTCATTTACAAATAAGGCCTCTCCTTTTATGTTTGCTTAAATAACCGGCTGGGGAAAAAATTCAATTATGCTTCAGTAGTGCAAATATTGAAACACTCACTATTTTCCCCAAAGGCGCTTTTTTTCCTTATTCATTTCTTTACTTTCAGGACTATTTCTGGGTCAATCTCCATTTAGCATTCACTGAGCAGAATCATTAATATCTGGAATCCTTCTGAGGAGCGGCGCGACGATCACCTGCCGTATGAAGAACAGTGCTGAAGTTCAAATGAGAGAAACAAAAATAACACACAACTACCTATCGATGACATGCTGTTAGATGATGAATTCAGACTTGGTTGATGGTGAAGCCTCCGTGTGGGTTTTAGTTTCTGCTCCTTTCATCCGAGCTGCTGTCTGAGAGCCCATTACAGATAAGCATCGCTCCGTTCCCTGATAACACGGGGCTTTTGGAAATGGCAGTGTTCAGATAATCAGATAATGGAAGTGAAACTGACCTGAGATCATAAAGCCGGTGTTCTTTAGGGAGAAAAGCAGGAAAAAGCCTTCGTTTATCAACGCCACTAGTTTTGCTTCTCATACTAAAAGGCTTTCAGCAGGTTCAAGACCCAAAGGAATGAAACACCATTTACTTGTCTCTAAAGTTCTAAAACAGCAACAATGAAGCCATGTTTTTGGAATGTTTTTCTCCAGCAAAGAAAAGCCAAATGTGGTGTTGTTGTGTGTCTTGTGATGCTGAGTCATCTTCCTCATTACATAAACCTGTTAGTGTCAATTAGATGCTCTTTCTGGAGATTCAAAGAACATCAGACGATGGCGCCTCATGAAAAAAGAGACGATGTCACTGCAGACGCGTTAGCATGTGTAGCATGTGTAGCATGTGTAGCGTGTGTAGCGTGTGTAGCATGTGTCCCCGAGCTGTCATTCAGGACCAAGCCATCTGTCTGCTGTCTGCGGCGACACAACGGCCTCACTACGGTTTCCTGAAACCAGACTGTCACATGACTCAGTCAGTATGAACGTAGCAGCATGTCTTTCTGTTAGCAGTGTCCCTGCAGGCCGAGGGGACACGAGGACACGAGACAGAGGACAGGAGCACACAAGGACACGAGGCAAATGACAGGAGGACACGAGACACTAGGACAGGAGACACGAGGACACGAGACAGAGGACAGGAGGACACGAGACACTAGGACAGGAAACACAAGGACACGAGACAGAGGACAGGAGGACAGGAGACATGAAGACACGAGGCAAATGACAGGAGGACACAAGACACTAGGACAGGAGACACAAGGACACGAGACAGAGGACAGGAGGACACGAGGACAGGAGGCAAATGACAGGAGGACAGGAGACACTAGGACAGGAGACACGAGGACACGAGACAGAGGACAGGAGCACACAAGGACACGAGGCAAATGACAGGAGGACACGAGACACTAGGACAGGAGACACGAGGACACGAGACAGAGGACAGGAGCACACAAGGACACGAGGCAAATGACAGGAGGACACGAGACACTAGGACATGAGACAGAGGACAGGAGGACACAAGCACACGAGACAAATGACAGGAGGACACAAGACACTAGGACAGGAGACATGAGGACACGAGACAGAGGACAGGAGGACACGAGACACTAGGACAGGAAACACGAGGACACGAGACAGAGGACAGGAGACATGAGGACACGAAGCAAATGACAGGAGGACACGAGACACTAGGACAGGAGACACGAGGACACGAGACAGAGGACAGGAGGACACGAGGACAGGAGGCAAATGACAGGAGGACAGGAGACACTAGGACACGAGACAGAGGATAGGAGGACACAAGGACACGAGGCAAATGACAGGAGGACACGAGACACTAGGACAGGAGACACGAGGACACGAGACAGAGGACAGGAGACATGAGGACAGGAGGCAAATGACAGGAGGACACAAGACACTAGGACACGAGGACAGGAGACACAAGGACACGAGAGAGAGGACAGGAGGACAGGAGACATGAGGACACGAGACAAAGGACAGAAGACATGAGACACGAGGACAGGAGACACGAGGACAGGAGACTGAGGACAGGAGACATGAGACAGTAGGACACAAGGACAGGAGATACAAGTACACGAGGCAAATGACAGGAGGACACGAGACACTAGGACAGGGGACACAAGGACACAAGAAAGAGGACAGGAGGACAGGAGACATGAGGACACGAGGACATGAGACAAAGGACAGGAGACACTAGGACACGAGGCAAAGGACAGGAGGACACGAGACACTAGGACACAAGGACAGGAGACATGAGGACACGGGAGGAAATGAGCCAATTTAAATCTAGATTAATCTAGTTTAATTCCAAGATTACAGTGAGATTAAAAAAATGGGTTTAAAAAAAATGTATATATATATATATATATATATATATATATATATATATATATATATATATATATATTATATATACAATTAGACTCACTTACAGGAGAATAGTGCAGGTCCACCTTAAAGGTCAGCCCACCTTAAGTGTTGCTGAGCCAGACTAACTCCTTCAGTTATCATCAGCTGTCTGAAACAAGACAGGACGTTGAGTCTTGTTGCAGCCTTTATTCACAGATACACTTTACCCACAATGCACTGCTACATTCAGCGCTGTAACGCCGTCTCTCTCTCTTAGTTTCATGAGGCTGCGTGTTTATTGATTATTTGTTATACTTGAACGTGCCGTCCAGACAGCCAACAGCAGAGTTATGCATATGTGAGGGATTTCAGTCTCACTCATCTTTAGGAGGCAGATCTATTTTCACTGATAAGAGAATGCTGCAGATTACTAAAATGAATTTCGGCAGAATTCCTCCATAGTTAGAAAACTACGAGCACATTGGAGACCGTGGGATGTGTGCAGAATGTAGCCTGGCAGAGATCAAGCAGAGGAAGCTGTGACTCTCAGAGTGGAGGATGTGCATAATGATGCTGGGTGGGATCCACAGGGACCCGGTCTCCCTGATATGTCAGGGATCTTGTGATTGACACCAGCGCCGCTCTCCTGCCTGTCTCTGCTGCTCCCGTTAATGAGCCTCGCCACGGCGTATGAAGGATTGGAATAGATGAAGTCAGATGAAGGCGTGGAGAGCACAGGGCATCAGAGAGGGGACGCCGTGTGGTCTGGGTAGCTGGGGATGACATGGAGATGGGACAAATAGAGAAGCTCCAGGTACAGAGGTGCTGGACTCATGACTCAGCGATCCTTCAGCAGGCAAAGGTCATTGCTAATTTGAGAAAAGACTGAGAGTAAATGACAGGTGGCCTTTCTGCTTGTGTCTGTCTCAGCGTGACGGAGGTTCTCAGGTGGAGCTGCTTCAACGCAGACTCACTCATCAAGACCCACCGCTGTGTCCAGGACTACCCCCCCCCCCCCCTTACTGATGCACCTTCTAATCACGGCTCATAACACACATGTGCATGTATGCCCTTGTCGATGGTGGCAGAGCAGAATGAAGTCCACAAACACACCTTAATGGAGATCATACCCGTGTGTTAGCCCCTCAGGCCAATTAGCAGTGATAAGTCGTCCCTCAGTAGGAAGAGAAAGTGGGATGTTCACCCTCTCGTTACCTCTTATCTCTCAGTGGGCAAACGTAGCAGCACGAGGGAGCAGCCTCCGTTTTAATTAGCACCACACGGAGGCTGACGGAGCTGTTTCACTCCGCTCAGTGTAATATGAGGTGAGGAACTCTGAGACCACCAGCACGGAGCACAGTTTAACTGTGTGTCTAGAAATGGTGAAAAACAATGTAGAAATGGATGTAGCAGGTTTAGGACTAAAACAAACACACACACACACACACACACAGTGGGCCTGGGGGACCTCACTTGTGAATAAGATGTCAGCATTCTTGGCTCATGTTCCTCCAAGGCCTCAAGAAAAGCCGAAAACAAATGTGCAGAGATAGAAATAACAACCAGGGAAATGTCAGGGCGGAGAAACAGGAGCCAGCGTCGCTACGCTGCCTGTTTTTCTCTGTGGGAGAAGCTGGTGCACACATGCAGCGGCTCCATTAAACCGCCGGCTCGCGGTGAACTCACCGCACAGGTCGCCTTCGTCATCGCCGAGCGGACAGTCGGCACTGAAGTCACACAGCTTGTCCAGCAGGATCCCGGGGCCCTGGTGACAGTGGTAGTGGCCCTGCAGCGTGACGTTGGGGCCCGGCGAGGACACTGGACGGAGGAGGAGGAGGGACAGAAGACGAATGTTTACCACACGTACTAATGTTTCCACGGTTACAGGTCAGAAAATGAAACAACGCAGAAAAAAGTCCACCTTTAAAGTGTAAAATAACTCCAAGTGAACTATCAAGTTATTACAAGCTCGGACCTCGGGGGACCAAACAGTAGAAGACATCCAGTTCTGTGTGAGTTCATCAGTCAGTGTATGTGTGTGTATATATATATATATATATAGTACTGTCTGACATTCTCACACCGCTGCACTGTCATTAATAACCCGGCGAAGCTGCAGAAGCATCTGGCTGTGAAGACGCTGCATATCCATCAGACGAGGATCAGCAAAACCACAACGGCCCAGATACAGGAAGCACAGGGGTAGACCAGATACCAGCACTCTGAACAACTCAACGGTAACCTGGGACATTTGCATATATGCAAATCAGAGAGCTGATATCTCCATGTTGTGAATGCTCCCTTCCACCTTCATCATCTCCAGCTGTTCTCAGAGAACAAAAACTGCTTTCTTCCCCCGCCTTTGTCGGGTTCAAGGAAGCGACACGATCAGTGATTCTTATCATGAGTGAAGGGCTGACTGTTAGTTTGCCCTTCATCCATTTTATGTAGATTTTGTTCTGCGTTCAGACCAACTTGGGGAAGTTGGAAGTGTGATAACGTGGGAGGGTCTGGTGGGTCTGAACAGGATCTGAGACAAGGGACAACCTTGGCGGAGTCCAAAATTGGTGGTTTTCATTTTAGTTTAGATGAAACAATGTGACCACAGATAAATGGCAGTGGTTAAATAAAATGAAATAAACAAAAATATTCTGAACCCCCCCCCCAAAAAAAAAGATCGTGCCAGCATTCTGATAACTCTACCAATCCAAACAAATCAAAATATAATAATGAACCACACCTCGCTGAGAAGCAGAGAGACACCAGTCAGGAAGATTTCCCACAGTCCACCATCGTGGCCTCCCAGGTCCACCATCGTGGCCTCCCCGGGTCCACCATCGTGGCCTCCCCGGTCCACCATCGTGGCCTCCCCGGGTCCACCATCGTGGCCTCCCCGGGTCCACCATCGTGGCCTCCCCGGGTCCACAGAGACACATTTACTCGGTGCTGCTCACCATAAATCCTCTTTCACGAATGAAAGAGAGAAAATGAAATCACGCTCTCGCAGACATGTGACTTCTACAGAAGGCAGCAAATGTGCCAATGTTATTGAAATGAGTTTAGGCGGAGGCTTGTTTGTTTAAGGCCGAGCGTGTGAGAGTGTGTGTGCATAGATGTGGTCTTGCCATGTGTATTGAGTCATGCTCGGCACATGCATTATGCATCCATTGTGCTCAGTGGCTTCCTGACTGTATAATGTTGACACCGCAAGCACAACCATTTATCAAGAATGGAGAAGAAAGAAGTGAGTAGCCTGAAAGCTCTGGGCGAGGAATGTAAATCCAACCATTTATCTTAGTTTGATGACAGCGAGTAAAAGGAAAAAGGATCAATTCCCGCTGTGGCTGAACTTCCCTCCCTCCCGGAGAGTGCAGCCAGACATGGCCGCCGCTCTCCACTTCTTAAATCACACTTGTCAGCTTGGGAAAACAAGCGGGTCAGCAGGGGAGGGGCCTCCTGTGGGAGGGGCCGCCCGTGTGAGGGGCCGCCTGTGGGAGGGGGCTTCTGAGAGGGGCTGCCTGGGAGGGGCCGCCTCTGGGAGGGGCTGCCTGGGAGGGGCCGCCTCTGGGAGGGGCTGCCTGGGAGGGGCCGCCTCTGGGAGGGGCTGCCTGTGTGAGGGGGCTCCTGGGAGGGGCTGCCTGGGAGGGGCCTTCTGGGAGGGGTCGCCTGGGTTTCAGAAGGCCCCTCCCACAGGTGGGCCCTTACACAGGCGACCCCTCCCAGAAGTCCTGTTTCGGGCTTTAATCAAGTGGTTTTGTTGCCTAACCCTGACCGATGGTTGACCGTTGCTGCGTTGCTGCAGGTGTGATACGAGGCTGACATGAGACTTACTTCGGAAACGTCGTTCTGATTTACAAATGTTTACATTCAATGTGTCCCGCGGTTTGCAGTAACATTTATGTAACTTTTATTTAACGATTAAATCTTAATAGAACACAGTCACATTAAAAGATGCAACAAATGAAATATACTATTACATGTATTCAATGTAGATTCCATGTACAGCAATTTAACAACCTGATGCAGGCCCACGGAGAACGTTACACGTCAGCTGAGCATGTTTTAAAGATGTGTTTTCAAGTTCTCTTCAGAAAATCCCTTTCATCAGTTTAGTTGCCCGGATTTTTCAGCGTTCATTGATGCCATGTGCTTGGGGGATGATAAGTCGCTTTTCTCACAAGATCAACGGCAAACAAACTGAGGCAAACAGGAATGAAAGGCAGCGCGGTGTCGGCCCTCTAAACAGCAGAAAGCAGATGAACTTTTACTTTATTCATCAACTAAACAAACTTCATGTTACTGAAATCAAGCAAATCTCAATATAGCAAAGGAGTACTGACCCTTTCAACCAGGTAGTAAGTAAAATAAGTCATTTTTACTTTAATCCTGAATGCAAAATGTAATAAAATCATGAGCGTGAGCTTAATCTGGTTTGACTATTAAAATTTCATACGCAGCTCTCCATTCACAAACTACACTGTGCATTAAACTCGCTCCATCTGCCCATCAACAGTCCAGTTCTGACCTTCATAGCAGCTTTAAAGTCCCTGTGCACAACCTTATCACCAGAGATGAAACCGGTGAAACATGAGTATTTATGTAGAGATATATCTATATCTCTATATAAATATAAGTATCACCCAGAGATAGAATCAGTGAAACATGAGTATTTATATAGAGATACATCTACATCTCTATATAAATATAAGTATCACCCAGAGATAGAATCAGTGAAACATGAGTATTTATATAGAGATATATCTCTATCTCTATATAAATATAAGTATCACCCAGAGATAGAATCAGTCAAACATGAGTATTTATATAGAGATATATCTCTATATATAAATATAAGTATCACCCAGAGATAGAATCAGTGAAACATGAGTATTTATGTAGAGATATATCTCTATCTCTATATAAATATAAGTATCACCCAGAGATAGAATCAGTGAAACATGAGTATTTATATAGAGATATATCTCTATCTCTATATAAATATAAGTATCACCCAGAGATAGAATCAGTCAAACATGAGTATTTATATAGAGATATATCTCTATATAAATATAACTATCACCCAGAGATAGAATCAGTGAAACATGAGTATTTATGTAGAGATATATCTCTCTATATGAATATAAGTATCACCCAGAGATAGAATCAGTGAAACATGAGTATTTATATAGAGATATATCTCTATCTCTATATAAATATAAGTATCACCCAGAGATAGAATCAGTCAAACATGAGTATTTATATAGAGATATATCTCTATATAAATATAACTATCACCCAGAGATAGAATCAGTGAAACATGAGTATTTATGTAGAGATATATCTATATCTCTATATAAATATAAGTATCAACCAGAGATAGAATCAGTGAAACATGAGTATTTATACAGAGATATATCTCTATATATAAATATAAGTATCACCCAGAGATAGAATCAGTGAAACATGAGTATTTATGTAGAGATATATCTCTCTATATAAATATAAGTATCACCCAGAGATAGAATCAGTGAAACATGAGTATTTATATAGCGATATATCTATATCTCTATATAAATATAAGTATCACCCAGAGATAGAATCAGTGAAACATGAGTATTTATATAGAGATATATCTCTACATAAATATAAGTATCACCCAGCGATAGAATCAGTGAAACAATATGTAGAGATATATCTCTCTATATAAATATAAGTATCACCCAGCGATAGAATCAGTGAAACATGAGTATTTATATAGAGATACATCTACATCTCTACATAAATATAAGTATCACCCAGAGATAGAATCAGTGAAACATGAGTATTTATATAGCGATATATCTATATCTCTATGTAAATATAAGTATCACCCAGAGATAGAATCAGTGAAACAATATGTAGAGATAGATCTATATCTTTATATAAATATAAGTATCAACCAGAGATAGAATCAGTGAAACAATATGTAGAGATGTATCTCTCTATATAAATATAAGTATCACCCAGAGATAGAATCAGTGAAACATGAGTATTTTTATAGAGATACATCTATATCGCTATATAAATATAAGTATCACCCAGAGATAGAATCAGTGAAACAAGAGTATTTATATAGAGATACATCTATATCTCTATATAAATATAAGTATCACCAGAGATAGAATCAGTGAAACAAAAAAAAAAAAAAAAAAAAAAAAAAAAAAAAAAAAAAAAAAAAAAAAAAAAAAAAAAAAAAAAAAAAAAAAAAAAAAAAAAAAAAAAAAAAAAAAAAAAAAAAAAAAAAAAAAAAAAAAAAAAAAAAAAAAAAAAAAAAAAAAAAAAAAAAAAAAAAAAAAAACCCAGAGATAGAATCACCGGTGACTAAACATGAGTATTTATATAGAGATAATCTTATCTCTATATAATATAAGTATCACTCCAGAGATAGAATCAGTCAAACATGAGTATTTATATAGAGATACTATCTCTTTCAACAGTATAAGTAAAAATAAGTATTTACTTTAATCCAGAGATAGCAATATGTAATAAATATTATCGAGGATAGCTTAATCTGTCTGATATTAAAATTATAGAGTATCATTCCAAATACAATTCAGTAAACATAGTCCATTCCATATAAGATCATTCTACTCATAATTAAATACTAACTATCACCCAGAGATAGAATCGTGAAACATGAGTATTTATATAGAGATATATCTATATCTCTATATAAATATAAGTATCACCCAGAGATAGAATCAGTGAAACATGAGTATTTATATAGAGATACATCTATATCTCTATATAAATATAAGTATCACCCAGAGATAGAATCAGTGAAACATGAGTATTTATGTAGAGATATATCTCTATCTCTATATAAATATAAGTATCACCCAGAGATAGAATCAGTGAAACATGAGTATTTATATAGAGATATATCTATATCTCTATATAAATATAAGTATCACCCAGAGATAGAATCAGTGAAACATGAGTATTTATATAGAGATATATCTCTACATAAATATAAGTATCACCCAGCGATAGAATCAGTGAAACAATATGTAGAGATATATCTCTCTATATAAATATAAGTATCACCCAGCGATAGAATCAGTGAAACATGAGTATTTATATAGAGATACATCTACATCTCTACATAAATATAAGTATCACCCAGAGATAGAATCAGTGAAACATGAGTATTTATATAGCGATATATCTATATCTCTATATAAATATAAGTATCACCCAGAGATAGAATCAGTGAAACAATATGTAGAGATAGATCTATATCTTTATATAAATATAAGTATCAACCAGAGATAGAATCAGTGAAACAATATGTAGAGATGTATCTCTCTATATAAATATAAGTATCACCCAGAGATAGAATCAGTGAAACATGAGTATTTTTATAGAGATACATCTATATCGCTATATAAATATAAGTATCACCCAGAGATAGAATCAGTGAAACAAGAGTATTTATATAGAGATACATCTATATCTCTATATAAATATAAGTATCACCAGAGATAGAATCAGTGAAACAATATGTAGAGATATATCTATATCTCTATATAAATATAAGTATCAACCAGAGATAGAATCAGTGAAACAATATGTAGAGATGTATCTCTCTATATAAATATAAGTATCACCCAGAGATAGAATCAGTGAAACATGAGTATTTATATAGAGATATATCTATATCTCTATATAAATATAAGTATCACCCAGAGATAGAATCAGTGAAACATGAGTATTTATATAGAGATACATCTATATCTCTATATAAATATAAGTATCACCCAGAGATAGAATCAGTGAAACATGAGTATTTATATAGAGATATATCTATATCTCTATATAAATACAAGTATCACCCAGAGATAGAATCAGTGAAACATGAGTATTTATATAGAGATATATCTATATCTCTATATAAATATAAGTATCACCAGAGATAGAATCAGTGAAACATGAGTATTTATATAGCGATATATCTATATCTCTATATAAATATAAGTATCACCAGAGATAGAATCAGTGAAACAATATGTAGAGATAGATCTATATCTCTATATAAATATAAGTATCACCCAGAGATAGAATCAGTGAAACAATATGTAGAGATAGATCTATATCTCTATATAAATATAAGTATCACCAGAGATAGAATCAGTGAAACAATATGTAGAGATAGATCTATATCTCTATATAAATATAAGTATCACCCAGAGATAGAATCAGTGAAACAATATGTAGAGATGTATCTCTCTATATAAATATAAGTATCACCCAGAGATAGAATCAGTGAAACATGAGTATTTTTATAGAGATACATCTATATCTCTATATAAATATAAGTATCACCCAGAGATAGAATCAGTGAAACATGAGTATTTATATAGAGATATATCTATATCTCTATATAAATATAAGTATCACCCAGAGATAGAATCAGTGAAACATGAGTATTTATATAGAGATACATCTATATCTCTATATAAATATAAGTATCACCCAGAGATAGAATCAGTGAAACATGAGTATTTATATAGAGATATATCTCTATATAAATATAAGTATCACCCAGAGATAGAATCAGTGAAACAATATGTAGAGATATATCTCTCTATATAAATATAAGTATCACCCAGAGATAGAATCAGTGAAACATGAGTATTTATATAGAGATATATCTATATCTCTATATAAATATAAGTATCACCAGAGATAGAATCAGTGAAACATGAGTATTTATATAGAGATATATCTATATCTCTATATAAATATAAGTATCACCCAGAGATAGAATCAGTGAAACATGATCCCGCTGTCTCCAATCATTCAAAGGAAGGTGATACTCAGTGATGAACTGAGTGTCCAACACCTTCTCATAGCAGCTGCATGTCCGGGTCAACTGATGCACCGGCAACGCTATCAACGCTAAAATGAGACATTACAGGTTAGAAAGGGCATATTTAGCATACGTTGCCTGGTGTTAGCAGGGATCCGGGTGCATAGAGACAGCAGACAGGACCCTGATCCTTCAACTGAGTTAGTTGGTGGATCTCTGGTTCCACTACGTTTGTGACCAGCTGACCAGTTTTCAGAATGTCATTTCTTTTTCAATAAATGAGCCAAACCAATTGAGAAAAACGGTAAGTTAGTTTGTTTTGTGTGTTAGTGTCGTGAAATGCTGTCATGTGTGAAACTCTCATTAAGGAGGCGATGGTTGCTGGCAGGAGACAGTGATACGGAGCTGATAAAGTGGTGGAGATGATGAACCATAGTGTAGCTACATGGTGGAGGGTTTGATCTGCACAGGAACAAAGACGCTGCGCTCCGTGTTGCTGTTGTTTGCTGGTTCACACACTGCATGAACCGTTAAAATCAATTCAACACTTTTGCATACCCGCGTCAGGTGCATGGTGTTTTTGAGAGTCCACTGATAGAGATGTGTCACTCCATTTGAATAAAAGTTAAATTTGAATATGGACAGATGCACAGTCAAGCTGTAAAAACAAAGTCCTGATTCACGGAGAGGCCAGACTCCTACTGAAATTAATATGACTTTTCTTTTCCAACGGATGAGCGAGCATGTCAGTCATATCCTGAAATCCCTCTGTGTGCTCCGTAACAAGACACCGTGAAATCTGCCTGCTTCCTTCTGTGTAGAGAACGGAAGAAGAAGAGCAAGACAAAGGGAAGAAGAGGAAGACAAGGTGAAGAGCAAGACAAAGGGAAGAAGAGAAAGACAAAGGGAAGGAGAAAAAGAAAAACAGGAAGAAGAGGAAGACAATGGGAAGGAGAGAAATACAAGGCAAGAAGAGGAAGACAATGTGAAGAAGAGGAAGACAAAGGGAAGAAGAGGAAGACAAAGTGAAGAAGAGGGAGACAAGGGAAGAAGAGAAAGACAAAGTAAAGAAGAGGAAGACAAGGGAAGAAGAGAAAGACAAAGGGAAGAAGAGGAAGACAAAGGGAAGAAGAGGAAGACAAAGGGAAGAAGAGGAAGACAAAGTGAAGAGGAAGACAAAGGGAAGAAGAGAAAGACAAAGGGAAGGAGAAAAAGAAAAACAGGAAGAAGAGGAAGACAAAGTGAAGAGGAAGACAAAGGGAAGAAGAGGAAGACAAAGGGAAGAAGAGGAAGACAAAGTGAAGAGGAAGACAAAGGGAAGAAGAGGAAGACAAGGCAAGAAGAGGAAGACAAAGGGAAGAAGAGGAAGACAAAGTGAAGAAGAGGAAGACAAAGGGAAGAAGAGGAAGACAAGGGAAGAAGAGGAAGACAAAGTGAAGAGGAAGAAGACAAGGCAAGAAGGGAAAGACAAAGTGAAGAGGAAGAAGACAAAGTGAAACGGAAGAAGACAAGGCAAGAAGAGGAAGACAAAGTGAAGAAGAGGAAGACAAAGTGAAGAAGAGAACGACAAAGGGAAGGAGAGGAAGACAGAGTGAAGAAGAGGAAGACAAAGTGAAGAAAAGAAGGAGACAAAGTGAAGAGGACGAAGACAAAGTGAAGAGGAAGAAGACAAGGCAAGAAGAGGAAGACAAAGTGAAGAGGAAGAAGACAAAGTGAAAAGGAAGAAGACAAGGCAAGAAGAGGAAGACAAAGTGAAGAGGAAGAAGACAAAGTGAAAAGGAAGAAGACAAGGCAAGAAGAGGAAGACAAAGTGAAGAAGAGAAAGACAAAGGGAAGGAGAGGAAGACAGAGTGAAGAAGAAGAAGACAAAGTGAAGAAAAGAAGGAGACAAAGTGAAGAAGAGGAAGACAAAGGGAAGAAGAGGAAGACATAGTGAAAAAGAGGAAGACAAAGGGAAGAAGAGGAAGACAGAGTGAAGAAGAGGAAGACAAAGTGAAGAGGAAGAAGACAAGGCAAGAAGAGGAAGACAAAGTGAAGAAGAGAAAGACAAAGGGAAGAAGAGGAAGACAGAGTGAAGAAGAGGAAGACAAAGTGAAGAAAAGGAAGACAAGGGAAGAAGAGGGAGACAAAGGGAAGAAGAGGAAGACAAAGGGAAGAAGAGGAAGACAAGGTGAAGAAGAGGAAGACAAAGGGAAGGAGAAAAAGAAAAACAGGAAGAAGAGGAAGACAAAGTGAAGAAGAGGAAGACAAAGGGAAGAAGAGGAAGACAAAGTGAAGAGAAAGACAAAGTGAAGAGGAAGACAAAGGGAAGAAGAGGAAGACAAGGCAAGAAGAGGAAGACAAAGGGAAGAAGAGGAAGACAAAGTGAAGAGGAAGACAAAGGGAAGAAGAGGAAGACAAGGCAAGAAGAGGAAGACAAAGGGAAGAAGAGGAAGACAAAGTGAAGAAGAGAAAGACAAAGGGAAGAAGAGGAAGACAAAGTGAAAAAGAGGAAGACAAAGGGAAGAAGAGGAAGACAAAGTGAAAAAGAGGAAGACAAAGTGAAGAGGAAGAAGACAAGGCAAGAAGAGGAAGACAAAGTGAAGAAGAGGAAGACAAAGTGAAGAAGAGAAAGACAAAGGGAAGAAGAGGAAGACAGAGTGAAGGAGAGGAAGACAGAGTGAAGAAGAAGAAGACAAAGTGAAGAAAAGAAGGAGACAAAGTGAAGAAGAGGAAGACAAAGGGAAGAAGAGGAAGACATAGTGAAAAAGAGGAAGACAAAGGGAAGAAGAGGAAGACAGAGTGAAGAAGAGGAAGACAAAGTGAAGAGGAAGAAGACAAGGCAAGAAGAGGAAGACAAAGTGAAGAAGAGAAAGACAAAGGGAAGAAGAGGAAGACAGAGTGAAGAAGAGGAAGACAAAGTGAAGAAAAGGAAGACAAGGGAAGAAGAGGGAGACAAAGGGAAGAAGAGGAAGACAAAGGGAAGAAGAGGAAGACAAGGTGAAGAAGAGGAAGACAAAGGGAAGGAGAAAAAGAAAAACAGGAAGAAGAGGAAGACAAAGTGAAGAAGAGGAAGACAAAGGGAAGAAGAGGAAGACAAAGTGAAGAGAAAGACAAAGTGAAGAGGAAGACAAAGGGAAGAAGAGGAAGACAAGGCAAGAAGAGGAAGACAAAGGGAAGAAGAGGAAGACAAAGTAGAAGAGGAAGACAAAGGGAAGAAGAGGAAGACAAGGCAAGAAGAGGAAGACAAAGGGAAGAAGAGGAAGACAAAGTGAAGAAGAGAAGACAAAGGGAAGAAGAGGAAGACAAAGTGAAGAAAGAGAAGAAGACAAAGAGGAAGAAGAGGAAGACAAAGTGAAGAAGAGGAAGACAAAGTGAAGAAGAAGGAAGACAAGGAAGAAGAGGAAGACAAAGTGAAGAAGAGGAAGACAAAGTGAAGAAGAGAAAGACAAAGGGAAGAAGAGGAAGACAAGGAAGAAGAGGAAGACAAAGTGAAGAAAAGGAAGACAAAGGGAAGAAAAGGAAGACAAAGGAAGAAGAGGAAGACAAAGGAAGAAGAGGAAGACAAGGAAAGAGAAGACAAAGGGAAGAAGAGAAAGACAAAGTGAAGAAGAGGAAGACAAAGGAAGAGGGAAGACAAAGGAAGAAGAGGAAGACAAAGGAAGAAGAGAAGACAAAGGGAAGAAAGGAAGAAAAAGGAAGAAGAGGAAGACAAAGTGAAGAAAGGAAGACAAAGTGAAGAAGAGGAAGACAAGGAAGAAGAGGAAGACAAAGTGAAGAAAGGAAGACAAGGAAGAAGAGGAAGACAAAGTGAAGAAGAGGAAGACAAAGGGAAGAAGAGGAAGACAAAGTGAAGAAAAGGAAGACAAAGGAAGAAGAAGGAAGACAAGGAAGAAGAGGAAGACAAAGTGAAGAAGAGGAAGACAAAGGAAGAAGAGGAAGACAAAGTGAAGAAAGGAAGACAAGGAAGGAGAGGAAGACAGAGTGAAGAAGAAGAAGACAAAGTGAAGAAAAAAGGAGACAAAGTGAAGAAGAGGAAGACAAAGGGAAGAAGAGGAAGACATAGTGAAAAAGAGGAAGACAAAGGGAAGAAGAGGAAGACAGAGTGAAGAAGAGGAAGACAAAGTGAAGAGGAAGAAGACAAGGCAAGAAGAGGAAGACAAAGTGAAGAAGAGAAAGACAAAGGGAAGAAGAGGAAGACAGAGTGAAGAAGAGGAAGACAAAGTGAAGAAAAGGAAGACAAGGGAAGAAGAGGGAGACAAAGGGAAGAAGAGGAAGACAAAGGGAAGAAGAGGAAGACAAGGTGAAGAAGAGGAAGACAAAGGGAAGGAGAAAAAGAAAAACAGGAAGAAGAGGAAGACAAAGTGAAGAAGAGGAAGACAAAGGGAAGAAGAGGAAGACAAAGTGAAGACAAAAGACAAAGTGAAGAGGAAGACAAAGGGAAGAAGAGGAAGACAAGGCAAGAAGAGGAAGACAAAGGGAAGAAGAGGAAGACAAAGTGAAGAGGAAGACAAAGGGAAGAAGAGGAAGACAAGGCAAGAAGAGGAAGACAAAGGGAAGAAGAGGAAGACAAAGTGAAGAAGAGAAAGACAAAGGGAAGAAGAGGAAGACAAAGTGAAAAAGAGGAAGACAAAGGGAAGAAGAGGAAGACAAAGTGAAAAAGAGGAAGACAAAGTGAAGAGGAAGAAGACAAGGCAAGAAGAGGAAGACAAAGTGAAGAAGAGGAAGACAAAGTGAAGAAGAGGAAGACAAAGGGAAGAAGAGGAAGACAAAGTGAAGAAAAGGAAGACAAAGCGAAGAAAAGGAAGACAATGGAAGAAGAGGAAGACAAAGTGAAGAAGAGGAAGACAAAGGGAAGAAGAGGAAGACAAAGTGAAGAAAAGGAAGACAAAGCGAAGAAAAGGAAGACAATGGAAGAAGAGGAAGACAAAGTGAAGAAGAGAAAGACAAAGTGAAGAGAAAGACAAAGTGAAGAGGAAGACAAAGGGAAGAAGAGGAAGACAAGGCAAGAAGAGGAAGACAAAGGGAAGAAGAGGAAGACAAAGGGAAGAAGAGGAAGACAAAGTGAAGAGGAAGACAAAGGGAAAAAGAGGAAGACAAGGCAAGAAGAGGAAGACAAAGGGAAGAAGAGGAAGACAAAGTGAAGAAGAGAAAGACAAAGGGAAGAAGAGGAAGACAAGGCAAGAAGAGGAAGACAAAGGGAAGAAGAGGAAGACAAAGTGAAGAAGAGAAAGACAAAGGGAAGAAGAGGAAGACAAAGTGAAAAAGAGGAAGACAAAGGGAAGAAGAGGAAGACAAAGTGAAAAAGAGGAAGACAAAGTGAAGAGGAAGAAGACAAGGCAAGAAGAGGAAGACAAAGTGAAGAAGAGGAAGACAAAGTGAAGAAGAGAAAGACAAAGGGAAGAAGAGGAAGACAGAGTGAAGAAGAGGAAGACAAAGTGAAGAAAAGGAAGACAAGGGAAGAAGAGGGAGACAAAGGGAAGAAGAGGAAGACAAAGGGAAGAAGAGGAAGACAAGGTAAAGAGCAAGACAAAGGGAAGAAGAGAAAGACAAAGTGAAGAAGAGGAAGACAAAGGGAAGAAGAGGAAGACAAAGTGAAGAAGAGGAAGACAAAGGGAAGAAGAGGAAGACAAAGTGAAGAAAAGGAAGACAAAGTGAAGAAGAGGAAGACAATGGAAGAAGAGGAAGACAAAGTGAAGAAGAGGGAGACCACCATAGACTTGATTGAGACTAGCATACAAATTAGCAGTGTTTAGAACTAATTTCACCTTTTCTGCTCATTCATTCATGTATTCTTCAATTTCAGGGAACATAATTGAGGACTGTTGTGTATCACGGGGGAGGGGAACCGTCTGGGGGGGGGGGGGGGGGGGGATGCCGAAGATGGATGCTGCTGAGCTCCCCACTGGGCAGCGGACAGGACAAGAAACATTCGCTCATGAATTCAATTAACTGCTCACAGCCACGCTCGATTGGTCAGAGCTCCAGCCAATCACGGTGCCTATCTGTCAAGCTCGCTGCTGGAGAGACAGCAGCACACTCAGGAGCAGACGGGCAACGAGCAGAATACCTTCAGTGTCTATCGACATTCCACACAAGGAAGGGCTTTTCTTTTCTCCGTGCATTTACTATAATATACTTGTATTACATACACATGCCATTCTAATAGTTTACTCACATTGGAAGCTTTAAAACCTGCCCCTCATCCTCCACACCAGATCATAATTCTGTGATGATAATTATCCAGGTTTGGTGAGTTCATGTCTTATCGGTGGAGAGAGAGGGAGGCATCGTCACAAGCCTTAAATCAGGGTTCGAGACATCCTGGTGAGGCTTATTACTTTACAGTAATGTGGAGGCGGTGCCAAAGTGACTTCATTCAGGGAAGACACCCAACACAGCGGAGCTACGAGCTAAATGCTAACATGCTGAAATGTTGCTAAAGTATTTAACGTCTCACTTTCACGTGTTTACTGATCGGAACAAACTCTGCCGTTTATCCAATAGAAAGGTTTATCCAATAGAAACTTTTATCCAATAGAAACTTTTATCCAATAGAAAGGTTTATCCAATAGAAACTTTTATCCAATAGAAAGGTTTATCCAATATAAACTTTTATCCAATAGAAACTTTTATCCAATATAAACTTTTATCCAATAGAAAGGTTTATCCAATAGAAACTTTTATCCAATAGAAACTTTTATCCAATAGAAAGGTTTATCCAATAGAAACTTTTATCCAATAGAAACTTTTATCCAATAGAAAGGTTTATCCAATAGAAACTTTTATCCAATAGAAACTTTTATCCAATAGAAACTTTTATCCAATAGAAAGGTTTATCCAATAGAAACTTTTATCCAATAGAAACTTTTATCCAATAGAAAGGTTTATCCAATAGAAACTTTTATCCAATAGAAACTTTTATCCAATAGAAAATGCTGGCGTTTTAAACTTCTGCGACTTCCAGGAAACGTTAAATGTCGACGAACAAACCAAAAATACATTTCATCATTCACTTCATTCAAATGTGTCGGCCTCGTATCGCCTCAGAAACGTCGCATGGTTAATGTTGTGATCGTTACACAACTATTATGGTTGATTACTTTTAAAAGTGCTATTGACAACATAACTTCCAGCCACTAGATGTCGCACTCCCTCCTTCCAGTGCATCCACGTCACAGCAGGATGTTGCTCAAAGGCATGCACCCTCAATGGGTTGCCAGTTCGTTGCACAACCTGCATTTTCATGGTCGAGTGGAGTGACACTCAGACAGACTCAGTCATGTCATGTGATGAATCTTTTGTGGTGTGAACTCATTTTGCAACATGTAGCTATACATTTGGGTTACTTTGTGTGGTGATGTTGTTCTATTTTTAGCTCTTACTGCATCGGCAATGATACGTTGTGGTTTCTTTGTTTCCTTCTTTTGACAAATGTACTTATTGTAAGTCGCTTTGGACAAAAGCGTCTGCTAAATGACCTAAATGTAAATGGTGTTTCAAAATTCATGGAACATCATTCATGGTAATTTAGGTGACATTAGCTTGTCATCTAAGCAGTGGTGTAGAGCAGGGTATACCAGGTATATGTGTATACTTATTTTTCCGTTGATATTGCGTATATCCACGTCTAAATCCCCTCTGATGCGCATCTTCGGTATAACATTACATTGTTTGAGGAAACCTCGGCGTGGCTTTTCAATCCTTGAAACTGAGCTCCGACGATCAACCAACGTTCAATCTGCTCTCGCTCCTCCTTTTGTAACTTAGCACTTGGGACTGGCTGCTGCCTGCTTACCATCAAACTCAGCCATTTTTCCGTTTTCTCCACATTAACTGGCAACCCCAAAGACTTGACCCCTGACTACGCAGATACCACGTGATACCAACGTGGTTATTCTATTGGCCCACAAGCCTTGCTAGAAGCTGCAGCCACACGTCACACATCTACACAGAGGTAAACATTCATTACAGACTGTCAACATTTTTTTAAATGATTCATTCACAATCAAAACAATATTTTCACGAGAAAGAATACTTTCTAAAAGCTCTGTGGATGTATTATTTTTTTAAATGATTTGTTTCAGTAAAAAATTCAATAAAATCAAAAATCAATATGACCTTTAACATAATAGCGTTACAATATATAATAACTACAACACGTTTTTAATTGTTTCCTAACTATGAACGTTAACTACCTAGCATGGCTATAGATAACTGTGACTACTACTGGCCTTCTACACATCTAGAACGCTACACTTCTAGATTTCAGCATCGCCTACACGTTTTAATTTGCTGAATCATCCTTTATGCTACTTATATCAAAGGAATAGTGCTCATTTCCTTGAACACTGACATTCACATCATCATTTCTCTTTAACTTGCTCATGAATCACTAAGAGCATCATATGCTGTTTTCCTCACACTTGAGGCGTCTTGCTTAACCACACCTGTTTACCTGTTTATCTGTTTGTCCAGAAGTAAACATTGTTAGACATCAAGGCGCCTGAGTGGTCGCGGAGAGATCGTAGCTTTGATCGTAGACGTCCACGCTTCATTACAGGACCGCGTCCATCTCAAATGGGAAATCACCTCCCTGCACTAATCTCAAGGTGTGAAATATTGATTTATTAGTAATAACTTTGCATTTTATTGTCCTGCATTAAAAGAATGCCAGGAGGTTTGTTACTGAGCAGGTTGTTGACGTCATCATATCGGAGGCCACAGAACCTGAAGTTTGGACTCATTGTAGATCGAAGTCAACGAAGGGCCTAGCATAATTAGTGAGTCTCCTTGGGGTCCCAACAGAGTCCATGAGGTAAACCATATTGCCAAAAGTATTCGCTCACCTGTCTTGACTGGCATATGAACTGAAGTGACCTCCATTCTTAATCCATAGGGTTTAATATGACGTCAGTCCATCCTTTGCAGCTATAACAGCTTCAACTCTACTGGAAGGCATTCCACAAGGTTAAGGAGTGTGTTTATGGGACTTTTTGACCATTCTTCCAGAAGTGCATTTGTGAGGTCACACACTGATGTTGGAGGGAAGGCCTGGCTCTCAGTCTCCACTCTAATTCATCCCAAAGGTCTTCTATCGGGTTGAGGTCAGGACTCTGTGCAGGCCAGTCAAGTTCATCCACACCAAACTCTCTCCTCCATGTCTTTATGGACCTTGCTTTGTGCACTGGTGCACAGTCATGTTGGAACAGGAAGGGGTCATCCCCAAACTGGTCCACAAAGTTGGGAGCATGGAATTGTCCAACACCTCTTGGTATGCTGAAGCATTTAGAGTTCCTTTCACTGGAACTAAGGGGCCAAGCCCAGCTCCTGAAAAACACCCCCACACCATAATCCCCCTCCACCAAACTTTACACGTGGCACAATGACTGGACTTATTGCACACCTATCACAGTGGAATTCACTGAGCTCCTGAGAGCAACCCATCTGTTCACACATGTTTGTAGAAAGTCTTCATGCTGAGGTGCTGCTTTGATACACCTGTGGCCATGGAAGTGATTGGAACACCTGATTTCAATTATTTGGATGGGTGAGTGAATACTTTTGGCAATATAGTGTATGTCCCTACAGCAGACTCGGGTCTGTCAATGGCCGGAATAAGTATGTCATGCCAGCGCACAAATATCCCTCTGCAGCATTAAAACCAGATTTAGGATTGCTGAGTCCGAATTACCGATTTTCCTTAGACAATGCCGAGTCCATAACACCCGGAGACGTCCTACTCCTGCCAGGTCAGGCTGGATTTAGACAGCTGTTTGGCATGTGGATGCTGGGAACACTCCGCTCCGCGCCCGGGGCCATTTAACACTTGCTCAATATCTTAAAAGTAAAGTGCCTGTGTAGATTGCCTTGGAAAGGTGCCGGCAGCAGAAAGGCGGTTTGTGTGGAGGTTCTGCTGCTCGTGGAAAAGCCCGAGGCGAGAGATTAGAGGCAGAATGTGATCAAGCTCAGTGTGACTCCATGGAGCCTCGTCTCGCCAGGTTCAATCTTCTCTTAATTGATGAGCTGTTTTTTTGTTTTGCTTCTACTATTTTTGTCATTGGACATTCTGTCCGTGCTAACGAGACAAGCAGCTCCAGATCCCCAGGGGACCCAGGGAGACCCAGAGCAATCAGAAGACGCAACAAAAAGAGACAAATATCCATCAAATTACCTCCAAGTGGATTTGGCGGCTAGAAGAACTGCTGATTGCCCTCAAGGCTCCAAAAGTCTCTCATTTTAACACACTTATGAAAGGGAGTTTTAGTTCTATTTCTTTAATCAAGGCCCACAGCCGGAGAGTCAAACAAACAGACTGTCTTGAAGAAAACATGGCCCACTAGAGGTGGCAATGTGGACTCAGAATCTGGATCTATGGATTGTATGTGTTTGTGCCCAACAGCAATCATTTGAATTTCCATTTGTGTGTGAGTGGATATGAGGCAGCCAATCAAAGTGTAATTTCATGTATTGATTCCAGACTTTAAGAAAATTGATTTTTCAACATTTGGATGGTTTCTTACTGCAAATTCAACAGAAAAGTTATGCATTTTTAAGGAACTACATCTGCCCCGACACTAACCTCATTAAACACATCATTATACAATGTTAGCATCACTGTTTCACAAACCTTCTCATTAAAAGAACAGAAAAAATAAGCACTTCCACACGAAGAGGTGTTGAGATTGAGATAAAAAAGAACACCTCTGTTTTATAGGTAGCTTGTGCCCTGAATCTAATGAAAGGTTATATTGTCATTATGTGAACATTTTTCAGCTGCAGCCGATGTATTATCACTGCTTCCGCTTTAGGGACACTGTTGGAGTTTATTTCCTCATTTTTAATCCTGTTACAATAGAAGTGCTGACGGAGGACCCTTGTTCCTTTGGTAGAAGTGATGTCATTTAATAGATGTGAAGGCAGTGGGCAGATATGAAAGAGGGGGGGCATCAGGGCCTCCATAAGGTACTCTGATGTCACAACTGTACACATAACTGCAACACACAGATGGGGTAGACCATGAACGCTACCCAATCAGAGCTGGCCACGTCTTAAAGAGACAGGTGCTAATACATGAGAAAAATAATGTGTTTTACAACATTCAAGTATGTAAACATGCTTCTAGTAGAAAACAAAATACAAGTATGAACCTTAAAATGAGCACGATATGTCTCCTTTAAGAACAATAGATATATGACCTGTTAGCAGAAAGGCATCCAAAATACAAAAAAAGCGTATTAATCAGAAATAGTTTGAATGCAGGTCAGAACTTAAACATGAAAGGTTTTAGGTTCTTAAAACCAGAGTCCTCAAACAGTTAAGGTTAATATTAATCAGCGGTGTAATAGTTTACTTTGGAAGTTTGATCCTGCTGCTGAAAGCTTTATAAGTAGAATATTTTTAGATAATGATTATATAGTAGAGCTGATGCAGCATACGGACACTGCAGGAGGTGAAGGATGTAAGATTTGAGCCGTGTACAGAATGTTTGATGGAGCGTTTTTGAGTGTGCATCAGAGGAGAATCACACCTGGAGCTCAGGAGGATGCAGGTTAACAGACTACTGTTTCTGTATCACACCTGGAGCTCAGGAGGATGCAGGTTAACGGACTACTGTTTCTGTATGAAACATGGAGCTCAGGAGGATGCAGGTTAACGGACTACTGTTTCTGTATGACACCTGGAGCTCAGGAGGATGCAGGTTAACGGACTACTGTTTCTGTATCACACCTGGAGCTCAGGAGGATGCAGGTTAATGGACTACTGTTTCTGAATGAAACATGGAGCTCAGGAGGATGCAGGTTAACGGACTACTGTTTCTGTATCACACCTGGAGCTCAGGAGGATGCAGGTTAACGGACTACTGTTTCTGTATGAAACATGGAGCTCAGGAGGATGCAGGTTAACGGACTACTGTTTCTGTATCACACCTGGAGCTCAGGAGGATGCAGGTTAACGGACTACTGTTTCTGTATGACACCTGGAGCTCAGGAGGATGCAGGTTAACGGACTACTGTTTCTGTATCACACCTGGAGCTCAGGAGGATGCAGGTTAACGGACTACTGTTTCTGTATCACACCTGGAGCTCAGGAGGATGCAGGTTAACGGACTACTGTTTCTGTATCACACCTGGAGCTCAGGAAGATGCAGGTTAACAGACTACTGTTTCTGTATCACACCTGGAGCTCAGGAGGATGCAGGTTAACAGACTACTGTTTCTGTTTCACACCTGGAGCTCAGGAGGATGCAGATTAACAGACTACTGTTTCTGTATCACACCTGGAGCTCAGGAGGATGCAGGTTAACGGACTACTGTTTCTGTATCACACCTGGAGCTCAGGAGGATGCAGGTTAACGGACTACTGTTTCTGTATCACACCTGGAGCTCAGGAGGATGCAGGTTAACGGACTACTATTTCTGTATCACACCTGGAGCTCAGGAGGATGCAGGTTAACGGACTACTGTTTCTGTATCACACCTGGAGCTCAGGAGGATGCAGGTTAATGGACTACTGTTTCTGTATGAAACATGGAGCTCAGGTGGATGCAGGTTAACGGACTACCGTTTCTGTATCACACCTGGAGCTCAGGAGGATGCAGGTTACGGACTACTGTTTCTGTATGACAACTGGAGCTCAGGAGGATGCAGGTTAACGGACTACTGTTTCTGTATGAAACATGGAGCTCAGGAGGATGCAGGTTAACGGACTACTGTTTCTGTATCACACCTGGAGCTCAGGAGGATGCAGGTTAACGGACTACTGTTTCTGTATGAAACATGGAGCTCAGGAGGATGCAGGTTACGGACTACTGTTTCTGTATGACACCTGGAGCTCAGGAGGATGCAGGTTAACAGACTACTGTTTCTGTATCACACCTGGAGCTCAGGAGGATGCAGGTTAACGGACTACTGTTTCTGTATGACACCTGGAGCTCAGGAGGATGCAGGTTAACCGACTACTGTTTCTGTATCACACCTGGAGCTCAGGAGGATGCAGGTTAACAGACTACTGTTTCTGTATCACACCTGGAGCTCAGGAGGATGCAGGTTAACAGACTACTGTTTCTGTATCACACCTGGAGCTCAGGAGGATGCAGGTTAACGGACTACTGTTTCTGTATCACACCTGGAGCTCAGGAGGATGCAGGTTAACGGACTACTGTTTCTGTATGAAACATGGAGCTCAGGAGGATGCAGGTTACGGACTACTGTTTCTGTATGACACCTGGAGCTCAGGAGGATGCAGGTTAACGGACTACTGTTTCTGTATGAAACATGGAGCTCAGGAGGATGCAGGTTAACGGACTACTGTTTCTGTATCACACCTGGAGCTCAGGAGGATGCAGGTTACGGACTACTGTTTCTGTATGACACCTGGAGCTCAGGAGGATGCAGGTTAACGGACTACTGTTTCTGTATCACACCTGGAGCTCATGAGGATGCAGGTTAACGGACTACTGTTTCTGTATCACACCTGGAGCTCATGAGGATGCAGGTTAACGGACTACTGTTTCTGTATGAAACATGGAGCTCAGGAGGATGCAGGTTAACAGACTACTGTTCTGTATCACACCTGGAGCTCAGGAGGATGCAGGTTAACGGACTACTGTTCTGTATCACACCTGGAGCTCATGAGGATGCAGGTTAACAGACTACTGTTTATGTATCACACCTGGAGCTCAGGAGGATGCAGGTTACCGGACTACTGTTTCTGTATGAAACATGGAGCTCAGGAGGATGCAGGTTAACAGACTACTGTTTCTGTATCACACCTGGAGCTCAGGAGGATGCAGGTTAACAGACTACTGTTTCTGTATCACACCTGGAGCTCAGGAGGATGCAGGTTAACGGACTACTGTTTCTGTATGACACCTGGAGCTCAGGAGGATGCAGGTTAACGGACTACTGTTTCTGTATGACACCTGGAGCTCAGGAGGATGCAGGTTAACGGACTACTGTTTCTGTATGAAACATGGAGCTCAGGAGGATGCAGGTTAACGGACTACTGTTTCTGTATCACACCTGGAGCTCAGGAGGATGCAGGTTAATGGACTACTGTTTCTGAATGAAACATGGAGCTCAGGAGGATGCAGGTTAACGGACTACTGTTTCTGTATCACACCTGGAGCTCAGGAGGATGCAGGTTACGGACTACTGTTTCTGTATGACACCTGGAGCTCAGGAGGATGCAGGTTAACGGACTACTGTTTCTGTATCACACCTGGAGCTCATGAGGATGCAGGTTAACGGACTACTGTTTCTGTATCACACCTGGAGCTCAGGAGGATGCAGGTTAACGGACTACTGTTTCTGAATGAAACATGGAGCTCAGGAGGATGCAGGTTAACGGACTACTGTTTCTGTATGAAACATGGAGCTCAGGAGGATGCAGGTTAACGGACTACTGTTTCTATATCACACCTGGAGCTCATGAGGATGCAGGTTAACGGACTACTGTTTCTGTATCACACCTGGAGCTCCTGAGGATGCAGGTTAACGGACTACTGTTTCTGTATCACACCTGGAGCTCATGAGGATGCAGGTTAACGGACTACTGTTTCTGTATCACACCTGGAGCTCAGGAGGATGCAGGTTACGGACTACTGTTTCTGTATGACACCTGGAGCTCAGGAGGATGCAGGTTAACGGACTACTGTTTCTGTATGAAACATGGAGCTCAGGAGGATGCAGGTTAACGGACTACTGTTTCTGTATCACACCTGGAGCTCATGAGGGTGCAGGTTAACGGACTACTGTTTCTGTATCACACCTGGAGCTCCTGAGGATGCAGGTTAACGGACTACTGTTTCTGTATGAAACATGGAGCTCAGGAGGATGCAGGTTAACAGACTACTGTTTCTGTATCACACCTGGAGCTCAGGAGGATGCAGGTTAACAGACTACTGTTTCTGTATCACACCTGGAGCTCAGGAGGATGCAGGTTAACGGACTACTGTTTCTGTATCACACCTGGAGCTCAGGAGGATGCAGGTTAACGGACTACTGTTTCTGTATGAAACATGGAGCTCAGGAGGATGCAGGTTACGGACTACTGTTTCTGTATGACACCTGGAGCTCAGGAGGATGCAGGTTAACGGACTACTGTTTCTGTATGAAACATGGAGCTCAGGAGGATGCAGGTTAACGGACTACTGTTTCTGTATCACACCTGGAGCTCAGGAGGATGCAGGTTACGGACTACTGTTTCTGTATGACACCTGGAGCTCAGGAGGATGCAGGTTAACGGACTACTGTTTCTGTATCACACCTGGAGCTCATGAGGATGCAGGTTAACGGACTACTGTTTCTGTATCACACCTGGAGCTCATGAGGATGCAGGTTAACGGACTACTGTTTCTGTATGAAACATGGAGCTCAGGAGGATGCAGGTTAACAGACTACTGTTCTGTATCACACCTGGAGCTCAGGAGGATGCAGGTTAACGGACTACTGTTCTGTATCACACCTGGAGCTCATGAGGATGCAGGTTAACAGACTACTGTTTATGTATCACACCTGGAGCTCAGGAGGATGCAGGTTACCGGACTACTGTTTCTGTATGAAACATGGAGCTCAGGAGGATGCAGGTTAACAGACTACTGTTTCTGTATCACACCTGGAGCTCAGGAGGATGCAGGTTAACAGACTACTGTTTCTGTATCACACCTGGAGCTCAGGAGGATGCAGGTTAACGGACTACTGTTTCTGTATGACACCTGGAGCTCAGGAGGATGCAGGTTAACGGACTACTGTTTCTGTATGACACCTGGAGCTCAGGAGGATGCAGGTTAACGGACTACTGTTTCTGTATGAAACATGGAGCTCAGGAGGATGCAGGTTAACGGACTACTGTTTCTGTATCACACCTGGAGCTCAGGAGGATGCAGGTTAATGGACTACTGTTTCTGAATGAAACATGGAGCTCAGGAGGATGCAGGTTAACGGACTACTGTTTCTGTATCACACCTGGAGCTCAGGAGGATGCAGGTTAACGGACTACTGTTTCTGTATCACACCTGGAGCTCATGAGGATGCAGGTTAACGGACTACTGTTTCTGTATCACACCTGGAGCTCAGGAGGATGCAGGTTAACGGACTACTGTTTCTGAATGAAACATGGAGCTCAGGAGGATGCAGGTTAACGGACTACTGTTTCTGTATGAAACATGGAGCTCAGGAGGATGCAGGTTAACGGACTACTGTTTCTATATCACACCTGGAGCTCATGAGGATGCAGGTTAACGGACTACTGTTTCTGTATCACACCTGGAGCTCCTGAGGATGCAGGTTAACGGACTACTGTTTCTGTATCACACCTGGAGCTCATGAGGATGCAGGTTAACGGACTACTGTTTCTGTATCACACCTGGAGCTCAGGAGGATGCAGGTTACGGACTACTGTTTCTGTATGACACCTGGAGCTCAGGAGGATGCAGGTTAACGGACTACTGTTTCTGTATGAAACATGGAGCTCAGGAGGATGCAGGTTAACGGACTACTGTTTCTGTATCACACCTGGAGCTCATGAGGGTGCAGGTTAACGGACTACTGTTTCTGTATCACACCTGGAGCTCCTGAGGATGCAGGTTAACGGACTACTGTTTCTGTATGAAACATGGAGCTCAGGAGGATGCAGGTTAACAGACTACTGTTTCTGTATCACACCTGGAGCTCAGGAGGATGCAGGTTAACGGACTACTGTTCTGTATCACACCTGGAGCTCATGAGGATGCAGGTTAACAGACTACTGTTTATGTATCACACCTGGAGCTCAGGAGGATGCAGGTTACCGGACTACTGTTTCTGTATGAAACATGGAGCTCAGGAGGATGCAGGTTAACAGACTACTGTTTCTGTATCACACCTGGAGCTCAGGAGGATGCAGGTTAACAGACTACTGTTTCTGTATCACACCTGGAGCTCAGGAGGATGCAGGTTAACGGACTACTGTTTCTGTATGACACCTGGAGCTCAGGAGGATGCAGGTTAACGGACTACTGTTTCTGTATGACACCTGGAGCTCAGGAGGATGCAGGTTAACGGACTACTGTTTCTGTATGAAACATGGAGCTCAGGAGGATGCAGGTTAACGGACTACTGTTTCTGTATCACACCTGGAGCTCAGGAGGATGCAGGTTAATGGACTACTGTTTCTGAATGAAACATGGAGCTCAGGAGGATGCAGGTTAACGGACTACTGTTTCTGTATCACACCTGGAGCTCAGGAGGATGCAGGTTACGGACTACTGTTTCTGTATGACACCTGGAGCTCAGGAGGATGCAGGTTAACGGACTACTGTTTCTGTATCACACCTGGAGCTCATGAGGATGCAGGTTAACGGACTACTGTTTCTGTATCACACCTGGAGCTCAGGAGGATGCAGGTTAACGGACTACTGTTTCTGAATGAAACATGGAGCTCAGGAGGATGCAGGTTAACGGACTACTGTTTCTGTATGAAACATGGAGCTCAGGAGGATGCAGGTTAACGGACTACTGTTTCTATATCACACCTGGAGCTCATGAGGATGCAGGTTAACGGACTACTGTTTCTGTATCACACCTGGAGCTCCTGAGGATGCAGGTTAACGGACTACTGTTTCTGTATCACACCTGGAGCTCATGAGGATGCAGGTTAACGGACTACTGTTTCTGTATCACACCTGGAGCTCAGGAGGATGCAGGTTACGGACTACTGTTTCTGTATGACACCTGGAGCTCAGGAGGATGCAGGTTAACGGACTACTGTTTCTGTATGAAACATGGAGCTCAGGAGGATGCAGGTTAACGGACTACTGTTTCTGTATCACACCTGGAGCTCATGAGGGTGCAGGTTAACGGACTACTGTTTCTGTATCACACCTGGAGCTCCTGAGGATGCAGGTTAACGGACTACTGTTTCTGTATGAAACATGGAGCTCAGGAGGATGCAGGTTAACAGACTACTGTTTCTGTATCACACCTGGAGCTCAGGAGGATGCAGGTTAACGGACTACTGTTCTGTAACACACCTGGAGCTCAGGAGGATGCAGGTTAATGGACTACTGTTTCTGTATGAAACATGGAGCTCAGGAGGATGCAGGTTAACGGACTACTGTTTCTATATCACACCTGGAGCTCATGAGGATGCAGGTTAACGGACTACTGTTTCTGTATCACACCTGGAGCTCCTGAGGATGCAGGTTAACGGACTACTGTTTCTGTATCACACCTGGAGCTCATGAGGATGCAGGTTAACGGACTACTGTTTCTGTATCACACCTGGAGCTCAGGAGGATGCAGGTTACGGACTACTGTTTCTGTATGACACCTGGAGCTCAGGAGGATGCAGGTTAACGGACTAATGTTTCTGTATGAAACATGGAGCTCAGGAGGATGCAGGTTAACGGACTACTGTTTCTGTATCACACCTGGAGCTCATGAGGGTGCAGGTTAACGGACTACTGTTTCTGTATCACACCTGGAGCTCCTGAGGATGCAGGTTAACGGACTACTGTTTCTGTATGAAACATGGAGCTCAGGAGGATGCAGGTTAACAGACTACTGTTTCTGTATCACACCTGGAGCTCAGGAGGATGCAGGTTAACGGACTACTGTTCTGTAACACACCTGGAGCTCAGGAGGATGCAGGTTAACGGACTACTGTTTCTGTATGAAACATGGAGCTCAGGAGGATGCAGGTTAACAGACTACTGTTTATGTATCACACCTGGAGCTCAGGAGGATGCAGGTTAACGGACTACTGTTTCTGTATCACACCTGGAGCTCAGGAGGATGCAGGTTAACAGACTACTGTTTCTGTATGACACCTGGAGCTCAGGAGGATGCATGTTAACAGACTACTGTTTCTGTATGAAACATGGAGCTCAGGAGGATGCAGGTTAACGGACTACTGTTTCTGTATCACACCTGGAGCTCAGGAGGATGCAGGTTAACAGACTACTGTTTCTGTATCACACCTGGAGCTCAGGAGGATGCAGGTTAACGGACTACTGTTTCTGTATGACACCTGGAGCTCAGGAGGATGCAGGTTAACCGACTACTGTTTCTGTATCACACCTGGAGCTCAGGAGGATGCAGGTTAACAGACTACTGTTTCTGTATCACACCTGGAGCTCAGGAGGATGCAGGTTAACAGACTACTGTTTCTGTATCACACCTGGAGCTCAGGAGGATGCAGGTTAACGGACTACTGTTTCTGTATCACACCTGGAGCTCAGGAGGATGCAGGTTAACGGACTACTGTTTCTGTATGAAACATGGAGCTCAGGAGGATGCAGGTTACGGACTACTGTTTCTGTATGACACCTGGAGCTCAGGAGGATGCAGGTTAACGGACTACTGTTTCTGTATGAAACATGGAGCTCAGGAGGATGCAGGTTAACGGACTACTGTTTCTGTATCACACCTGGAGCTCAGGAGGATGCAGGTTACGGACTACTGTTTCTGTATGACACCTGGAGCTCAGGAGGATGCAGGTTAACGGACTACTGTTTCTGTATCACACCTGGAGCTCATGAGGATGCAGGTTAACGGACTACTGTTTCTGTATCACACCTGGAGCTCATGAGGATGCAGGTTAACGGACTACTGTTTCTGTATGAAACATGGAGCTCAGGAGGATGCAGGTTAACAGACTACTGTTCTGTATCACACCTGGAGCTCAGGAGGATGCAGGTTAACGGACTACTGTTCTGTATCACACCTGGAGCTCATGAGGATGCAGGTTAACAGACTACTGTTTATGTATCACACCTGGAGCTCAGGAGGATGCAGGTTACCGGACTACTGTTTCTGTATGAAACATGGAGCTCAGGAGGATGCAGGTTAACAGACTACTGTTTCTGTATCACACCTGGAGCTCAGGAGGATGCAGGTTAACAGACTACTGTTTCTGTATCACACCTGGAGCTCAGGAGGATGCAGGTTAACGGACTACTGTTTCTGTATGACACCTGGAGCTCAGGAGGATGCAGGTTAACGGACTACTGTTTCTGTATGACACCTGGAGCTCAGGAGGATGCAGGTTAACGGACTACTGTTTCTGTATGAAACATGGAGCTCAGGAGGATGCAGGTTAACGGACTACTGTTTCTGTATCACACCTGGAGCTCAGGAGGATGCAGGTTAATGGACTACTGTTTCTGAATGAAACATGGAGCTCAGGAGGATGCAGGTTAACGGACTACTGTTTCTGTATCACACCTGGAGCTCAGGAGGATGCAGGTTACGGACTACTGTTTCTGTATGACACCTGGAGCTCAGGAGGATGCAGGTTAACGGAACTACTGTTTCTGTATCACACCTGGAGCTCATGAGGATGCAGGTTAACGGACTACTGTTTCTGTATCACACCTGGAGCTCAGGAGGATGCAGGTTAACGACTACTGTTTCTGAATGAAACATGGAGCTCAGGAGGATGCAGGTTAACGGACTACTGTTTCTGTATGAAACATGGAGCTCAGGAGGATGCAGGTTAACGGACTACTGTTTCTATATCACACCTGGAGCTCATGAGGATGCAGGTTAAACGGACTACTGTTTCTGTATCACACCTGGAGCTCCTGAGGATGCAGGTTAACGGACTACTGTTTCTGTATCACACCTGGAGCTCATGAGGATGCAGGTTAACGGACTACTGTTTCTGTATCACACCTGGAGCTCAGGAGGATGCAGGTTACGGACTACTGTTTCTGTATGACACCTGGAGCTCAGGAGGATGCAGGTTAACGGACTACTGTTTCTGTATGAAACATGGAGCTCAGGAGGATGCAGGTTAACGGACTACTGTTTCTGTATCACACCTGGAGCTCATGAGGGTGCAGGTTAACGGACTACTGTTTCTGTATCACACCTGGAGCTCCTGAGGATGCAGGTTAACGGACTACTGTTTCTGTAAAGAAACATGGAGCTCAGGAGGATGCAGGTTAACAGACTACTGTTTCTGTATCACACCTGGAGCTCAGGAGGATGCAGGTTAACGGACTACTGTTCTGTAACACACCTGGAGCTCAGGAGGATGCAGGTTAATGGACTACTGTTTCTGTATGAAACATGGAGCTCAGGAGGATTCAGGTTAACGGACTACTGTTTCTATATCACACCTGGAGCTCATGAGGATGCAGGTTAACGGACTACTGTTTCTGTATCACACCTGGAGCTCCTGAGGATGCAGGTTAACGGACTACTGTTTCTGTATCACACCTGGAGCTCATGAGGATGCAGGTTAACGGACTACTGTTTCTGTATCACACCTGGAGCTCAGGAGGATGCAGGTTACGGACTACTGTTTCTGTATGACACCTGGAGCTCAGGAGGATGCAGGTTAACGGACTAATGTTTCTGTATGAAACATGGAGCTCAGGAGGATGCAGGTTAACGGACTACTGTTTCTGTATCACACCTGGAGCTCATGAGGGTGCAGGTTAACGGACTACTGTTTCTGTATCACACCTGGAGCTCCTGAGGATGCAGGTTAACGGACTACTGTTTCTGTATGAAACATGGAGCTCAGGAGGATGCAGGTTAACAGACTACTGTTTCTGTATCACACCTGGAGCTCAGGAGGATGCAGGTTAACGGACTACTGTTCTGTAACACACCTGGAGCTCAGGAGGATGCAGGTTAACGGACTACTGTTTCTGTATGAAACATGGAGCTCAGGAGGATGCAGGTTAACAGACTACTGTTTATGTATCACACCTGGAGCTCAGGAGGATGCAGGTTAACGGACTACTGTTTCTGTATCACACCTGGAGCTCAGGAGGATGCAGGTTAACAGACTACTGTTTCTGTATGACACCTGGAGCTCAGGAGGATGCATGTTAACAGACTACTGTTTCTGTATGAAACATGGAGCTCAGGAGGATGCAGGTTAACGGACTACTGTTTCTGTATCACACCTGGAGCTCATGAGGGTGCAGGTTAACGGACTACTGTTTCTGTATCACACCTGGAGCTCCTGAGGATGCAGGTTAACGGACTACTGTTTCTGTATGAAACATGGAGCTCAGGAGGATGCAGGTTAAAAGACTACTGTTTCTGTATCACACCTGGAGCTCAGGAGGATGCAGGTTAACGGACTACTGTTTCTGTAACACACCTGGAGCTCAGGAGGATGCAGTGTTAACGGACTACTGTTTCTGTATGAAACATGGAGCTCAGGAGGATGCAGGTTAACGGACTACTGTTTCTATATCACACCTGGAGCTCATGAGGATGCAGGTTAACGGACTACTGTTTCTGTATCACACCTGGAGCTCCTGAGGATGCAGGTTAACGGACTACTGTTTCTGTATCACACCTGGAGCTCATGAGGATGCAGGTTAACGGACTACTGTTTTCTGTATCACACCTGGAGCTCAGGAGGATGCAGGTTACGGACTACTGTTTCTGTATGACACCTGGAGCTCAGGAGGATGCAGGTTAACGGACTACTGTTTCTGTATGAAACATGGAGCTCAGGAGGATGCAGGTTAACGGACTACTGTTTCTGTATCACACCTGGAGCTCATGAGGGTGCAGGTTAACGGACTACTGTTTCTGTATCACACCTGGAGCTCCTGAGGATGCAGGTTAACGGACTACTGTTTCTGTATGAAACATGGAGCTCAGGAGGATGCAGGTTAACAGACTACTGTTTCTGTATCACACCTGGAGCTCAGGAGGATGCAGGTTAACGGACTACTGTTCTGTAACACACCTGGAGCTCAGGAGGATGCAGGTTAACGGACTACTGTTTCTGTATGAAACATGGAGCTCAGGAGGATGCAGGTTAACGGACTACTGTTTCTGTCTCACACCTGGAGCTCAGGAAGAGGCAGGTTAACGGACTACTGTTTCTGTATCACACCTGGAGCTCAGGAGGATGCAGGTTAACGGACTACTGTTTCTGTATGACACCTGGAGCTCAGGAGGATGCAGGTTAACAGACTACTGTTTCTGTATCACACCTGGAGCTCAGGAGGATGCAGGTTAACGGACTACTGTTTCTGTATGAAACATGGAGCTCAGGAGGATGCAGGTTAACGGACTACTGTTTCTGTATCACACCTGGAGCTCAGGAGGATGCAGGTTAACGGACTACTGTTCTGTATCACACCTGGAGATCATGAGGATGCAGGTTAACAGACTATTGTTTCTGTATGAAACATGGAGCTCAGGAGGATGCAGGTTAACGGACTACTGTTTCTGTATCACACCTGGAGCTCAGGAGGATGCAGGTTACAGACTACTGTTTCTGTATGACACCTGGAGCTCAGGAGGACGCAGGTTAACAGACTACTCTTTCTGTATCACACCTGGAGCTCAGGAGGATGCAGGTTAACGGACTACTGTTTCTGTATGAAAAATGGAGCTCAGGAGGATGCAGGTTAACGGACTACTGTTTCTGTATCACACCTGGAGCTCAGGAGGATGCAGGTTACGGACTACTGTTTCTGTATGACACCTGGAGCTCAGGAGGATGCAGGTTAACAGACTACTGTTTCTGTATCACACCTGGAGCTCAGGAGGATGCAGGTTAACGGACTACTGTTTCTCTATGACACCTGGAGCTCAGGAGGATGCAGGTTAACAGACTACTGTTTCTGTATCACACCTGGAGCTCAGGAGGATGCAGGTTAACGGACTACTGTTCTGTATCACACCTGGAGCTCATGAGGATGCAGGTTAACAGACTACTGTTTATGTATCACACCTGGAGCTCAGGAGGATGCAGGTTACCGGACTACTGTTTCTGTATGAAACATGGAGCTCAGGAGGATGCAGGTTAACGGACTACTGTTTCTGTATCACACCTGGAGCTCAGGAGGATGCAGGTTAACAGACTACTGTTTCTGTATGACACCTGGAGCTCAGGAGGATGCATGTTAACAGACTACTGTTTCTGTATCACACCTGGAGCTCAGGAGGATGCAGGTTAACAGACAACTGTTTCTGTATGAAACATGGAGCTCAGGAGGATGCAGGTTAACGGACTACTGTTTCTGTATGAAACATGGAGCTCAGGAGGATGCAGGTTAACGGACTACTGTTTCTGTATCACAAATATTAATATAATAATAAAAACAGAACAACAACATTCTAATAATAAATACTAAGGCTAAATGGTAACACATAGCAGTAGAATGAGGCAATGTAGTAAAATAGAGAAAAAGGTTCAAAAATAAAAATAGTAGCTAGTGAGATTGGGTGATGAAGCAGAAATAGTAGGGAAGGAGAGGGCTTAGGAGGGCTAAGGGGGGTGGGGGGCATAGTCTTGACTTGGGGTAAAAGCAAGAGTAAAAAGATGGGTTTTTATATTAAAATTAAAACTGGCAGTACTAGGGCTGGACCTGATTTAGACCTGAGCCTGAGGGCAATGACAGAGAACACTTTGTCACCTTTTGACTTTCGGTGTGTGTTGGGAATGAAAGGAGGTGATGGGATTATGACCTGAGTGGCCTAGATGTGGAGCAGGGAGTCAGCGGATCGCTTAGATAGGATGGTGCGGCACCATGTCAGGCTTAAAAAAAAAATGAACGGGTAGCCAGTGTAGATGAGGTGATGTGTTCTCTTTTCTTGGTACCTGTTCATGCTGGATTGTGTTTAAACGGAGTACAGAGAATGACAATAGTCACGCCTAGAGGTGATGAAAGCATGGATGCCTTTCTCTAGATCGCTGTGTGATAAAACTGATTTCACCTTGGCAACATTTCTCAGATGATAAAAACTCCCACTCACAACACTGCTGACCTGTTTCTTAAAATTCAGAGAGCTGTCCAGTGAAACCCACAGGTTTTTTACAACCGAAAGTCGTTTGGCAGCCAGAGGGCCAAGTGCTTTGCCTAATCCCGAAATGGCACTTGGTGCTCCAAACAGGAGAACTTCTGTTTTGCTGTTAATAATTGCTGTTAATAATTGCAAAAAGTTTTTAGACATCCAAGATTTGATTTCACCTGAGCAATAAAAGAGGACCTAAGATGGGACCTTGTGGGACACCACACTTGATGGTAGAAGATGAGGAGGATCAATATCCCAGCTGAACTGAAAAGGTTCAATCTGACAGATAGGATGAGGACCAGTCTAACACAGGGCCCTGCAGGCCTACTATATCCATGAGGCGCTGCACTGAGGTCAAGCAGGACTAAAATAGTACCAGAACCAGAGACAACACAGAGCAAGATGTCACTGAGAACTTTCAGCAAGGCTGAGTCTGTAATATGCAAGGCTCTAAAACCGGACTGGAATTTGTCAAAAATGCTATGGGTGTTCAGGTAGGTGGATAGTTGTAAAGAGACAATTTTTTCCAGGATTTTACAGACAAATGGTAATTTGGAGATAGGCCTATAGTTTTTATGATAAATTTGATCAAGGCTTGGCTTCTTAAGAAGGGGTTGTACAATGGGGTGCTTGAGAGAGGAGGGGATGGTGCCATTTGACAAGGAGCAATTTACCATGGCTAATATGAGGGGGGTGATTGCAGGAAAAACATCTTTAAAATGCGTGAGGGAATGATATTAGAGGGACAGTTTGTTGCCTTCATTTTACCACTACAAACAGCTGGGACAGGGAAACTGGAGTGAAATACTGGAGAAGGCTATCTGAAGGAAATTGCATCTCCGGGAGAGCAGATACTGGAGGAGAGATGTTAGCTCTGATCAAATAAATTGTTTTTCTTTTCAATTAAAAAATGTAAAAACCTCTCACACAGTTCTTTTGAGGGGACAAGGGATTTAACATAGAATTGATTGTAAATGTCAAAATGGCCTCATTTATATAGCGCTTTACAGTAATGACTGACATTCACCTATTCATGCACACATTCACACACCGACGGCGGAGTCAACCACACAGGGCGACAGCCAGCTCATCGGGAGCAATTAGGGTGAGGTGTCTTGCTCAGGGACACCAGGCACTCAGCTAGGAGAAGCCAGGGATCGAACCGGCAATCTTGCGGTTACCAGCTAAACGCTCTACCTCCTGAGCAAACCCCCCCCCCCCCCCCCGATTGTATCAACACTTTCGGTCTATGGGCATTGCTGTTGATGATATTTGAGTTATATTCAGCCTTTGCCAGCTTGACGGCTTGCTGGTAATGCTTTAGCTGGTCAAATCTAAATTTCATTCGTGACTTGGAGTTTTTCTTTCTTTCCATCTGTGCTGCGTTTTTTGGGACATGACCATGATGATTCACATACAATCAGAAAATGGTCTGACACAGCAACATCAACAGAAGCAGTTACCGAAACAGGGAAACCTGATGACAAAACAAGATGGAAGGTGTGACCAGTTTAATGAGTTGGGCCAGTTACAGACTGTTAAATTCAAAGATTCTATGAGGTTTAAGAAATCATTGACCAATTATTTGTTAGGGCAACAAATGTGAATATTAACATCTCCCCAAATCAACAGTTTATCAGATCTAGAAGCCATGAAGGGCAAAAGGTTGGAGAAATCTAGGATAAAACCACTGGAGGCTTTAGGAGGCCTATAGATCAGCACACATAACATAGGGGAATCTGTATTGACCATTATAAGTTGCACTTCGAATGATGGGAAGAGCTGAGCAGGCAAATTCTGCATTTGAAGCATTCTTTGAAAATTATGGCTAAAGCCCAAGTTATGCTTCCGCGTTGACACAACGCAAGGGGGCTAACGGACCCCTTACATCCTTGCGGACCCCCCTTACGTCCACCGCAAGGGCCTGACGTGCAAAATCCTAGACGTGCGTCGAGGTGACGCAGCACCAACGCAGCGGCATTGGCTGTGATTGGTCCGCTAACTACATCCTTTTCCGGATTCCATTCATAAACACTGCATTTAAACTTTTAATAGGCTACTTTAATTGTTTGCACCTTGTTTTATTGTTTGCACCTTGTCGCTTTTGCACAAAGAAATAAAACACCAAGTTGTGAAAAATTGTGGATGTTTAAACCCGGAAGGTAAACAAATAGGCTATAACGAGGCTAACGACGATATATGACACAAGAGTCTTGGCCGGTCGGTCAGTCTTTACAAAAAAACATAGCGCCCTCTATCTGGCACTGACTTGCATTTCGACACGTAAACCCCACGCAGCACCATCACGGCCTCACGACTGCGTCCAAGCAACTGCATGGCCATTGCGTGATCGCTACACGGAAGCATAACCGAGGCTTAAGCCACCACCACGACCTGGAATTCTGGGTGTATTCAGAAACCCTTATTGGGGAGGGCAGAGATCGCAGAGGGGGGAAGACATCATTAGCAGTAGGGTTGGGCGGTATGACGGTATTATACCGTGTGATGGTATAAAAGTGTCCACCGGTAAGAGATTTTGCAATACCGTTTATACCGGAGAAAGCGCAGATGTCTGCGGCATCGCTCTGAGTCACTGTAATTACACCGCCTCGACACACGGGGCACTGTGGGCATTGCAGGAGACTGCTTGCGTGGTTGCATGAGCACGACGAAGAAGAAACAGCTTTACCTGAGTAATAACAATCATGGCGGAGGCGGAGAGTGAACGTCACGAGGAAACGGAGGCAGCGCGACCCACCCAACTCTTTCCGAAAAAGAGCGCTACGTCTGTTGGAACTTTTTCGGATTTAGAAAATCCGGCAACGAACAAAAAGCGATACTCTGCAAAGAGTGTCGCGCGACTGTTGCTGCTGGAGGTGGAAACACCGGTAACCTCTTCCACCACTTAAAGATAAAACATGCGAAGCAGTATTATGAGTCTTTCGCCGATGGCACCCCATATGACAATAAATCACATCGATGGAGGGAGATAACGGAGGCCATCATGACGCATACTTTTTCTCATTTGTTATTTTTATTTCTTATTAAGATGGAGCTCTGTGTTTATATTTGCACACACACTATATCTTAAGTTAAAGCTGGAGTTCAAATGTTAACCAGACATTTGCACAGTCTTTGTGGCTTATTGTTTATTATATTATTATACTTTCTTTAAAATAATGTTATGCTGCTGTGAGAAAATTAAAATAAAAGAGGAAAATGATCAAATGCGACAGTATGGTTATTTTTAAGCCATTAATTGGATTTACAGGGGGGGGGGGGAGACCATACCGTGATATATACCGTTACCGTGATATGAAATTATTCATACCGTGATATAAGATTTTGCTCATACCGCCCAACCCTAATTAGCAGTAAGCCAAGTTTCAGTTATAAACAGAAAATCCAGTTTACTAGATATAATAATGTCATTTCAAATGAAAGTCTTATTCGCCAGTGACCGAGCATTGATGAGAGCAAAACTAACAGGGGCCTTTGATTGTTTCACCGAAACAATGATGATTTACGCCACATGCTCAATGTACTCGATTCTTCCTATTAGTTTGCAGTACAGAAATGGGACAGCAGAGGGCGCAAACGGCTCCAACGGTGGGCTCGGTAGTCATTCTCGAGGACGGACACGGCGATGGCTGCATGTCACTGTACCACACCTGGAGCTCAGGAGGATGCAGGTTAACGGACTACTGTTTTGCATGTTTAAAAGTCTCTGAGGAGGAATGGCCCTTCCCCTCCGTCACCCATCCGTCCACATTTCTAACTCTCCCAGACCCGCCCCCTTCAGTGTGTGATGGATGGACCTCCTCATGCTGCTGTGTACCTAATCACAATGGATAGCCTCGCTGCAGCGCTCCATTAAGGGCCCGCTGCAGCGAGGTGGAATGGTTAGGGAAATGGGCCGGCGAAGGGAAGGTCGGCGGTTCAATGCCCACGGGGGGCAATCGGGAGCAATCGGGAACAGATGAATTGTGACAGCTCATGAGGTAACACGTGAACATGCTCGCCAGTGGACAAACATTGTCGTAAATGTGAAAGCAAATGGGACAGTCCGTTTCGCCATGGCAACCATGACAGCAGCAAAGTCAAATCTGCTATTGACAGAAAGTGGTAAGGAGCGCGTCAGTCATCAGCTTCATCGTGGTTACGTACAGGATGAGGAACTGGAGCGGGTTAAGAGCCTTGAATTATTACACTCTCTCTCTCTGTGCCGCTGCCATCAGAGGAGGACGAGGCGGGATTGTAACTGTCGGGAGGACGCGCCACACAGATAGGCATAGAACCACACAAGTCATTTTAAGGGCAACACATTGGATTGCTTGTTGGCCCTGTGACTGATGAGTTAATTAAAGTGGAAGTGTATGGAGAGAGAAGGCAGACTGCTCCATTTATTCATCCCGTATTGATGATATCTCCTCGCTCTTCACTGGCTTGAGTAATCGTTGCCTTTCTGCTCAAGAAAACAACTAACGGAGAGCTAATGGATGTTGTCAAATCTCCGAGTCAGATTCAAGTTCACAAGGAGGGCCGATGAAGGCGGAGCTTGAGTGACTTTAAGTAAGTGGGATACATTTTGACTCATGCCTCAAGGCAGGAATAACGCCACCACCATGAATCAGCATGTTTCACCCCACCATGAATCAGCATGTTTCACCTCCCCGATCACAGAAATCTCACAAAGAATCGCGCTTCTCTTCCTCATTAACCTCCACCGTTCAGAAACGGAACATTTTAACGCATTTCATTCCACACCTTTGAGAATAAATCAAAAACAACGATTCAAACCCGAGTTTGGATGGGTGAATGGAGTTCTGTGGCTTCGTGTTCTGTGTTCGGGAGGAAAAAAAGTAAGTCGGGTCCAGGTGTGTGACAGGTGGTGCTGTAGGAGAGGACTAGTGGGTGTTCAGGACCCTGGTGGTGCTGTAAGGGAGTACTAGTGGGTGTTCAGGAACCTGGTGGTGCTGTAGGAGAGGACTAGTGGGTGTTCAGGGCCCTGGTGATGCTGTAAGGGAGTACTAGTGGGTTTTCAGGAACCTGGTGGTGCTGTAGGAGAGGACCAGTGGGTGTTCAGGACCCTGGTGGTGCTGTAAGGGAGTACTAGTGGGTGTTCAGGACCCTGGTGGTGCTGTAGGACAGGACTAGTGGGTGTTCAGGACCCTGGTGGTGCTGTAGGACAGGACTAGCGGGTTTTTCAGGACCCTGGTGATGCTGTAGGGAGTACTAGTGGGTGTTCAGGACCCTGGTGGTGCTGTAGGAGAGGACTAGTGGGTGTTCAGGACCCTGGTGGTGCTGTAGGAGAGGACTAGTGGGTGTTCAGGACCCTGGTGGTGCTGTAAGAGAGAACTAGTGGGTGTTCAGGACCCTGGTGGTGCTGTAAGGGAGTACTAGTGGGTGTTCAGGACCCTGGTGGTGCTGTAGGAGAGGACTAGCGGGTTTTTCAGGACCCTGGTGATGCTGTAGGGAGTACTAGTGGGTGTTCAGGACCCTGGTGGTGCTGTAGGAGAGGACTAGTGGGTGTTCAGGACCCTGGTGGTGCTGTAGGAGAGGACTAGTGGGTGTTCAGGACCCTGGTGGTGCTGTAAGAGAGAACTAGTGGGTGTTCAGGACCCTGGTGGTGCTGTAAGGGAGTACTAGTGGGTGTTCAGGACCCTGGTGGTGCTGTAGGAGAGGACTAGCGGGTTTTTCAGGACCCTGGTGATGCTGTAGGGAGTACTAGTGGGTGTTCAGGACCCTGGTGGTGCTGTAGGAGAGGACTAGTGGGTTTTCAGGACCCTGGTGGTGCTGTAAGAGAGGACTAGTGGGTGTTTAGGGCCCTGGTGGTGCTGTAAGGGAGTACTAGTGGGTGTTCAGGGCCCTGGTGGTGCTGTAGGAGAGGACTAGTGGGTTTTTCAGGGCCCTGGTGGTGCTGTAGGAGAGGACTAGTGGGTTTTTCAGGGCCCTGGTGCTGTAGGAGAGGACTAGTGGGTTTTTCAGGGCCCTGGTGGTGCTGTAGGAGAGGACTAGTGGGTTTTTCAGGGCCCTGGTGGTGCTGTAGGAGAGGACAGCACGTCTGCTTCCCCTCCATATCAGCCTGTGAGCTGTCTGGACACGAGGAACAGGCTGAACCCAGAACAGAGAACAATTAGACTCTGTTCAGCGAGGCTGGATTTGCATGAGGAATAGTATGAACAGACATTCAGACAGAGATGATATATTGATTTGTTTTTCAGTTACTTTTTGTTTTGCTCTTCTCTTGCAACGTGACTCTGGGGAAGTGAATTAGTTTTACACTTTAGGAGCAGGATGAAGTCCTGGTTATTGGGTTAGGGCATAAGAAACATGAAATGTGTGGGCTCTGAGCTTCATATCACTTTCCCTCTTCTTGTCATTTTCATCATCTGTCTCTCTATCTCTGTCTGTCTGTCTGTCTGTCTGTCTCTGTCTCTCTCTGTCTCTCACACTCACACACACACACACACACACACACATTTACATATTTGACAACCAAATCCATTAAATGTAACAGGCGAGTCAGGTGTTGCTGATTCGTTTGACAAGACTGGGCTGCATCAGATGATGAATTGTTCCCCGTGACTGAGTCCTCCGGCCTGAACTCAAGCTCGCCCATTGTTGTGGAGACAAAGAAACTCTGCCTCTAAAAAGCAGAGAGGACATTAGATTTTCTGGAAATACTGCATCTCTACAAATTCTAAAAGAGGCCTTGAGGGATGATTTGATTTCTTTTTTATAAAAAGGTGCAATTTGTAATATTTGGCCAGCCTTTTATTTTGATTTTTTTTTAGTTTAATTAAAAATGAACCAACAGAATATGAAGAGGCTAAAGTGTTGACGTTATGTCAAATACATCCGTATATTGTATTGCGAGACTTAAATGAGCATGGGGCTATAATCGGTCGCTAGTGTCCAATAAAAGAGGACAAATAGCCCTACACAGATTCAGCTTGGCGTAGCGGAAGTTTCGTGCCAAAAAGCCTCGCCGAGACTGCGCCGAAAGCCGCCAGCTCCAATCTTGTCTACTCTTGGCGCAAGGCGAATTACAGCTGGGGAGTGGCAGTTTGGCTCACCGGCACGCACTGCGCACACGTCACCGAGACCTCACAGGCAGGTTTCCACAGTTCCAGGCACATTTAAATGCAATAAATAATCACAACAAACACTATTTAATGTTCCTAATGTCCTCCTCGTCTCCCACTCACGCCTTCACTCCTCCCTCTTTCCCACTTGCGGGGGTAGGAGTGACGGGAGGAGTGCCTGCGCTAGACTGCACCGTGCACGAAACTTGCAAAGTCCAGGCGGACACACCCTGTTGGCGTGGCGCCGGACTGCGCTGAGCCCCGACTGCGCCTGGTGTACGAAACTAGGGCCCATAGAACAAAAAAAAACGTTCTATGGGCAAAAAGTATGTGTCGAGATCTGCTATCCTTGTTTTCTGTTCTGATATCATTCAGTTTGCAGTGTAACTGAGGCTGCTGATGCTAAAGAGAGATATTATAATTTAGATGATATAGTAATATATAATACTGGAGCAAGTGAAAATCACAGTGCAAACTAAGAAAGTATCTGTATTTGATTTGAGTACTGCTGATTTATGCTACAGCAGAGTTGTAATTCAAGTTCATTCTGATGTAGAAGCTGCTTTGTGCTAGTACGTGTGTGAATGCAGGTTGATTTGCATCCTGGGATGTTTCTGCTTCGCCTGAAGTCAACGATCCCAGTAAGTCTTCCCTCACTGAAAGTTGCAAATCAGGTTTCAGAAATCTACTTTGTTTCAAAACGTTGTCAGCTACTTCCTATCGACAGAGAGATCTGGTGTTTGCTGCTGCTGTTAATGCTGCTGTTAATGCTGCTGCTGTTAATACTGCTGCTGTTAATGCTGCTGTTAATGCTGCTGTTAATACTGCTGCTGTTAATGCTGCTGCTGTTAATGCTGCTGCTGTTAATGCTGCTGTTAATGCTGCTGCTGTTAATGCTGCTGCTGTTAATGCTGCTGTTAATGCTGCTGTTAATACTGCTGCTGCTGTTAATGCTGCTGTTAATGCTGCTGCTGCTGTTAATGCTGCTGTTAATGCTGCTGCTGTTAATACTGCTGCTGTTAATGCTGCTGTTAATGCTGCTGTTAATACTGCTGCTGTTAATGCTGCTGTTAATGCTGCTGCTGCTGTTAATACTGCTGCTGTTAATGCTGCTGTTAATACTGCTGCTGTTAATGCTGCTGTTAATACTGCTGCTGTTAATGCTGCTGTTAATGCTGCTGTTAATGCTGCTGTTAATACTGCTGCTGTTAATACTGCTGCTGTTAATGCTGCTGCTGTTAATGCTGCTGCTGTTAATGCTGCTGTTAATGCTGCTGTTAATGCTGCTGTTAATGCTGCTGTTAATACTGCTGCTGTTAATGCTGCTGCTGTTAATGCTGCTGTTAATGCTGCTGCTGTTAATGCTGCTGCTGCTGTTAATGCTGCTGCTGTTAATGCTGCTGTTAATGCTGCTGCTGTTAATACTGCTGCTGTTAATGCTGCTGCTGCTGTTAATACTGCTGCTGTTAATGCTGCTGCTGTTAATGCTGCTGCTGTTAATGCTGCTGTTAATACTGCTGCTGCTGTTAATGCTGCTGCTGTTAATGCTGCTGCTGTTAATGCTGCTCTTAATGCTGCTGTTAATGCTGCTGCTGCTGTTAATGCTGCTGCTGTTAATGCTGCTCTTAATGCTGCTGTTAATGCTGCTGCTGTTAATGCTGCTGTTAATGCTGCTGCTGATGTTAATGCTGCTGCTGTTAATGCTGCTCTTAATGCTGCTGTTAATGCTGCTGCTGCTGTTAATGCTGCTGCTGTTAATGCTGCTCTTAATGCTGCTGTTAATGCTGCTGTTAATGCTGCTGCTGTTAATGCTGCTGCTGTTAATGCTGCTCTTAATGCTGCTGTTAATGCTGCTGCTGCTGCTGATGTTAATGCTGCTTCTGTTAATGCTGCTGTTAATGCTGCTGCTGTTAATGCTGCTGCTGCTGCTGATGTTAATGCTGCTGCTGTTAATGCTGCTCTTAATGCTGCTGTTAATGCTGCTGCTGCTGTTAATGCTGCTGCTGTTAATGCTGCTGTTAATGCTGCTGCTGCTGCTGCTGTTAATGCTGCTGCTGTTAATGCTGCTGCTGCTGTTAATGCTGCTGTTAATACTGCTGCTGTTAATGCTGCTGCTGTTAATGCTGCTGTTAATGCTGCTGTTTATGCTGCTGCTGTTAATGCTGCTGCTGCTGTTAATGCGGCTGCTGTTAATGCTGTTGTTAATGCTGCTGCTGCTGTTAATGCTGCTGCTGCTGCTGTTGTTAATGCTGCTGCTGTTAATGCTACTCTTAATGCTGCTGCTGTTAATGCTGCTGTTAATGCTGCTGTTAATGCTGCTGTTAATGCTGCTGTTAATGCTGCTGCTGTTAATGCTGCTGTTAATGCTGCTGTTAATGCTGCTGTTAATGCTGCTGTTAATACTGCTGCTGTTAATGCTGCTGCTGTTAATGCTGCTGTTAATGCTGCTGCTGTTAATGCTGCTGCTGCTGTTAATGCTGCTGCTGTTAATGCTGCTGCTGTTAATGCTGCTGCTGTTAATGCTGTTGTTAATGCTGCTGCTGCTGTTAATGCTGCTGCTGCTGCTGTTGTTAATGCTGCTGCTGTTAATGCTACTCTTAATGCTGCTGCTGTTAATGCTGCTGTTAATGCTGCTGTTAATGCTGCTGTTAATGCTGCTGTTAATGCTGCTCTTAATGCTGCTCTTAATGCTGCTGCTGCTGTTAATGCTGCTCTTAATGCTGCTGTTAATGCTGCTGCTGTTAATGCTGCTGTTAATGCTGCTGCTCTTAATGCTGCTGTTAATGCTGCTGCTCTTAATGTTGCTGTTAATGCTGCTGCTCTTAATGTTGCTGTTAATGCTGCTGTTAATGCTGCTCTTAATGTTGCTGTTAATGCTGCTGCTGTTAATGCTGCTGTTTATGCTGCTGCTGTTAATGCTGCTGTTTATGCTGCTGCTGTTAATGCTGCTGCTGTTAATGCTGCTGTTAATGCTGCTGCTGTTAATGCTGCTGTTAATGCTGCTGTTAATGCTGCTGTTAATGCTGCTGCTGTTAATGCTGCTCTTAATGCGGCTGTTAATGCTGCTGCTGTTAATGCTGCTGTTAATGCTGCTCTTAATGCTGCTGTTAATGCTGCTGCTCTTAATGTTGCTGTTAATGCTGCCGTTAATGCTGCTGCTCTTAATGTTGCTGTTTATGCTGCTGTTAATGCTGCTGTTAATGCTGCTGCTGCTGCTGCTGTTAATGCTGCTGTTAATGCTGCTGTTTATGCTGCTGCTGTTAATGCTGCTGCTGTTAATGCTGCTGTTAATGCTGCTGTTAATGCTGCTGTTAATGCTGCTGCTGTTAATGCTGCTGATGTTAATGCTGCTTCTGTTAATGCTGCTGCTGCTGATGTTAATGCTGCTGATGTTAATGCTGCTGATGTTAATGCTGCTTCTGTTAATGCTGCTGCTGCTGATGTTAATGCTGCTGATGTTAATACTGCTGATGTTAATGCTGCTGCTGTTAATGCTGCTGCTGTTAATGCTGCTGCTGCTGATGTTAATGCTGCTGATGTTAATACTGCTGATGTTAATGCTGCTGCTGTTAATGCTGCTGCTGTTAATGCTGCTGCTGCTGATGTTAATGCTGCTGATGTTAATGCTGCTTCTGTTAATGCTGCTGCTGCTGATGTTAATGCTGCTGATGTTAATGCTGCTGATGTTAATGCTGCTTCTGTTAATGCTGCTGCTGCTGATGTTAATGCTGCTGATGTTAATACTGCTGATGTTAATGCTGCTGCTGTTAATGCTGCTGCTGTTAATGCTGCTGCTGCTGTTAATGCTGCTGCTGCTGCTGCCAGGTTTTAAGATTTCAATTAAAGCTACTGGAGGAGCTCTTCTCTCGGTCATCCTTTACTTTAAAATTCTGTCTTATGTGAGTTCAGCAGACTCCACGGCGGTCTGGTAAACACGCTGGCCACTTACAGAAGCAACTGCAGTCATTTGGAGAAGCACCACTATTTCAACACGGTGCTTGAACAACAGTGATGGATATATACATACAGTATATCTGGGAGAGGAAACCAGGATGTTATCAATATTTGCTCAGTAATGCAAAGTTGAATGTTTGAGCGAGTGCTGCCGAGCTTCGGCATCGTGCTCACAGGAAATTGAATCAGTTATATTAATCCAATTTCAGGAGCTTTCGAGGTTGACAGAGAAGGATATTATTTCAGTCTAGATGTCTACGCATTTCATTGCACAACATAGAGTAACGAAGTTAAAAATCACAGATTGTGGTTGTGCATTCTCAGTTGGAGCTGCTTTTGGGAACTCAGTGACTCTGCAGACATGTGAGACACATTTAGTCCACGTGCATACGGAAGGAACTGTGATGGGAACAAGAGAACCAGACCACTGGAAACCAAAGGAGGATCAGCTAGACTTGGATGTGTTTGGACAACTTCACATGGAATCTTTTGGGTTAACTGTTGTTATTAAAATATGTATTTAAAAAATTGCTTTATTGTTTAGGCCTTGAAATGGCAAAAGTAAATGATAACATTGATTAAATGCATCCAGTTCAATGTTCATGTTTAACTTGGACCTCAATATTCAGTTGAGAATGATACAAAACAAACAAACTAATGTTGGTGGAATCATTACTTGCACTTACACTTATTTTCACTCTCATCTAAATGGCAAAATCCTCCATGGTGCTCACACATCAAAGTATTGATAAAGAAACAGCAGCAGTGTCGTATCAACGGCGTGGATGCGTGAACTTACCCATGGTGCAGTTGGTGGTGAAGTGGGGCTCGATGGTGGCCATGTCATCCTGAGGGATCCGCTGATCGTAGCTGGCCGAGACGCGGAAGGGCGATCCTCCGGGGGTCCCCAGGGTGAGGTGGACCACCGCCCAGCTGCCGAGGAGAGAGAGCAGGAGAAGGGTCAGTGTGAGGAGCAGACACCACGGCTGGCAGAAAAACCTGCATCCGCTGCGGGGGTCGGGGGTCAGGGTGGCTCGGGCGGCTCGGGCCTGCCCTGGCAGGGCGCCCAACGCCTCAGAGGAGGGGATGTCCAGAGCTTCAGCGGAAGCCGACAGGGGGGCTTCCCCAGTCCCTTCCATTTTGGAAGGGTCCCCTTCTTCTGTTGTTTGCTGATGCATGGACTTCCCTTTGAGTCCCCCAGACTCAGACTCAGACCCCTGTGGTGTGGAGCAGGTTCAGAGGCGCTAAGGTGCCTCGCGTAGAGCTCAGGGCTGCCGTGGACTCGGACAACAGTTCCAGCAGGTGTGTGGTCGTTGCTGTGTGTCGGCGAGCTGCAGTCCTGCGCTGAATGCTGCCCTCCCTCAACCAGCCACTGCCTTCATGTACTTTAACTCACCCTAATTTTATTAAGCAAATTGTGCTGTTTTCTCTTTGGCTCTGAGCTCATTAACAATCTCTCCCCCTCTAGCTCCCTCGCCCACTCTCCCCTCCCCCTGTCTCCTGCCCATCCCTCCATTCTTACTCACACCACATATAGTTATTGCACCTACTTCCCTAATGACATTTCTGAATGCCACACACACACACACCCACACACACTCAATAACATGATGCATGCTTGAATGAGGTGTCAGCACAGTAGCGCAAGCGTCATTGCACACACCAACATGAGTTTGTTTTGTCATTTTCCATGTTTGTTTTTTCTGATATCATCCAGTTGTTCCCGTTATCATTAATGGTGTCCAGTTTGACATCAGAGATCATCAGAAGAGAAGATCAGACATCCCATTCATCATTTGAAATAACGACAATAATATACTTCACTACAATACAAAACATTTGGCACAACTGAATTATACTGTATACATATATGCACCGGTTTGGTTGGTTGTAACCGGCCACAGACCCTCGGAGACGACGTTCTTCTCACAGATTGATTAACAGAGGAGAAAGTTTTGGAGTGTATTTCCTGTTTTGTAGAACTGTGTTCATACAGCAAACATAAATTCACATGTGCGGACACGCACAAAGCCCCACTACATAAACAGGCTCAGAGCCTCTTCTGATTTCCCAAATGTCTTTGCTCGGGCTCAGCAGGCTTTGCATTACGTCCGACGCCAGCTTCCCTTCTTATGCTTTTTGTTTTTTAATGTATTGTTGACTTTTCTCCCTCCATTCACAGCTCTCACATCTCCCCAGTCCTCGTTCCCTCTCCACCGGATGCTGCTCCAAGTGGGGGATGGGGGGGGGGGGGTCGACCAGATGGAAAGTGGTGTTATAGCAACTCGGTACACAGAGTGGGACCTGCTCCCTGCCATATCCCATAATAGAAAGGAAATGCAGCCGTGGATAAGGGTTGCCCCTGTCTCCTTGATAACCTTGAGATGATTCGCCGACTGAGCCATGTACATATGATCTTGCTGAATCCCTCGTCGTCTCATCTGTGCCTTTCTGTTCAATGAGTCCTCAGCAAGATGATGATGGGGTTTTATATTGCACAGGAATGTTTTTGTCCTTGTGCATTAGTGTTGCAGGCATACGCACTTTAACACGTGCCCTTTATGGCTTCTTTATTGTACAACATGAGATATGCATGACCCTTCATATTATAAAAGCAGGTGTAAGTGCTGTATAAATACTGTGAAGTACCTAAATGATCAATCCATGGAGAAATGAACACAACCCGCATTCAGGAACTGTGCCGTTAAACGAACCGGCGGGATGCTGTGAGGTCGTAATGTCACAACTGTACTGTCACCAATGGATGTGCACTACATTTTGAGTAGTGGCTACAGTGGCTACAGGTACTACAGTGTCTACAGTGTCTACAGTGAGCCACTGTAGTCACTGTAGACACTGTAGGTACTACATAAGCTACAGTGACTACAGTGACGACGACGACGACGACAGATCAGAATATAGACCAGCAATCCTCATCGTCAACTACTCATTAGTGGACTGAGAGTTACTACAGTGGCTACAGTGGATACAGTTACTACAGTGGATACAGTTACTACAGTTACTACAGTGGCTACAGTGGATACAGTTACTACAGTTACTACAGTTACTACAGTGGATACAGTTACTACAGTTACTACAGTGGCTACAGTTACTACAGTGGCTACAGTGGATACAGTTACTACAGTTACTACAGTGGATACAGGTACTACAGTGGCTACAGTGACTACAATTACTATGGTGGCTACAGTGGATACAGGTACTACAGTTACTACAATGGCTACAGTGGATACAGTTACTACAGTTACTACAGTGGCTACAGTTACTACAGTTACTACAGTGTCTACAGTGTCTACAGTGAGCCACTGTAGTCACTGTAGACACTGTAGGTACTACATAAGCTACAGTGACTACAGTGACGACGACGACGACGACGACAGATCAGAATATAGACCAGCAATCCTCATCGTCAACTACTCATTAGTGGACTGAGAGTTACTACAGTGGCTACAGTGGATACAGTTACTACAGTGGATACAGTTACTACAGTTACTACAGTGGCTACAGTGGATACAGTTACTACAGTTACTACAGTTACTACAGTGGATACAGTTACTACAGTTACTACAGTGGCTACAGTTACTACAGTGGCTACAGTGGATACAGTTACTACAGTTACTACAGTTACTACAGTGGATACAGTTACTACAGTTACTACAGTGGCTACAGTTACTACAGTTACTACAGTGGATACAGTTACTACAGTTACTACAGTGGCTACAGTTACTACAGTGGCTACAGTGGATACAGTTACTACAGTTACTACAGTGGATACAGGTACTACAGTGGCTACAGTGACTACAATTACTATGGTGGCTACAGTGGATACAGGTACTACAGTTACTACAGTGGCTACAGTGGATACAGTTACTACAGTTACTACAGTGGCTACAGTTACTACAGTTACTACAGTGGCTACAGTGGATACAGTTACTACAGTTACTACAGTGGCTACAGTTACTACAGTTACTACAGTGGCTACAGTGGATACAGTTACTACAGTTACTACAGTTACTACAGTGGATACAGGTACTACAGTGGCTACAGTGACTACAATTACTATGGTGGCTACAGTGGATACAGGTACTACAGTTACTACAGTGGCTACAGTGGATACAGTTACTACAGTTACTACAGTGGATACAGTTACTACAGTTACTACAGTGGCTACAGTGGATACAGTTACTACAGTTACTACAGTGGCTACAGTTACTACAGTTACTACAGTGGCTACAGTGGATACAGTTACTACAGTGGCTACAGTGGATACAGTTACTACAGTTACTACAGTGGATACAGGTACTACAGTGGCTACAGTGGATACAGTTACTACAGTTACTACAGTGGATACAGGTACTACAGTGGCTACAGTGACTACAATTACTATGGTGGCTACAGTGGATACAGTTACTACAGTTACTACAGTGGATACAGGTACTACAGTGGCTACAGTGACTACAATTACTACAGTGGCTACAGTGGATACAGTTACTACAGTGGATAGAGTTACTACAGTTACTACAGTTACTACAGTGGATACAGTTACTACAGTTACTACAGTTTCTACAGTGGCTACAGTGACTACAGTGGCTACAGTGACTACAGTTACTACAGTGGATACAGTGGATACAGTTACTACAGTGGATACAGTTACTACAGTTACTACAGTGGCTACAGGTACTACAGTGGATACAGTTACTACAGTTACTACAGTGGATACAGGTACTACAGTGGCTACAGTGACTACAATTACTACGGTGGCTACAGTGGATACAGTTACTACAGTTACTACAGTGGATACAGTTACTACAGTGGATACAGGTACTACAGTGGCTACAGTGACTACAATTACTACAGTGGCTACAGTGGATACAGTTACTACAGTGGCTACAGGTACTACAGTTACTACAGTTACTACAGTGGATACAGTTACTACAGTTACTACAGTTTCTACAGTGGCTACAGTGACTACAGTGGCTACAGTGACTACAGTTACTACAGTGGATACAGTTACTACAGTTACTACAGTGGATACAGTTACTACAGTGGCTACAGGTACTACAGTGGCTACAGTGACTACAGTTACTACAGTGGGTACAATTACTACAGTGACTACAGTGGCTACAGTGACTACAGTTACTACAGTGGCTACAATTACTACTGTGGCTACAGTGACTACAATTACTACAGTGGCTACAGTGACTAAAGTTACTACATTGGCTACAGGTACTACAGTGGCTACAGTGGCTACAATTACTACAGTGTCTACAGTGGATACAGTTACTACAGTTACTACAGTGACTACAGTTACTACAGTGGCTACAGTGACTACAATTACTACAGTGGGTACAATTACTACAGTGACTACAGTGGCTACAGTGACTACAGTTACTACAGTGGCTACAATTACTACTGTGGCTACAGTGACTACAATTACTACAGTGGCTACAGTGACTAAAGTTACTACATTGGCTACAGGTACTACAGTGGCTACAGTGGCTACAATTACTACAGTGGCTATAGTGGCTACAGTTACTACAGTTACTACAGTGACTACAGTTACTACAGTGGCTACAATTACTACAGTGTCTACAGTGGATACAGTTACTACAGTGGCTACAGTTACTACAGTGGATACAGTTACTACAGTGGCTACAGTTACTACAGTTACTACAGTGGATACAGGTACTACAGTTTCTACAGTGGATACAGTTACTACAGTGGATACAGGTACTACAGTGGATACAGTTACTACAGTGGCTACAGTTACTACAGTTACTACAGTGGATACAGGTACTACAGTTTCTACAGTGGATACAGTTTCTACAGTGGATACAGTTACTACAGTTACTACAGTGGATACAGGTACTACAGTTACTACAGTGGATACAGGTACTACAGTGACTACAATTACTACAGTGGCTACAGTTACTACAGTGGCTACAATTACTACATTGACTACAGTTACTACAGTGGATACAGGTACTACAGTGACTACAATTACTACAGTGGCTACAGTTACTACAGTGGCTACAATTACTACAGTGACTACAGTTACAACTACTCGTTTGTGGACTTGTGTTTTCCAGTTAAACTTGTTAGGGTAGCAGAGACGATGTGGTGCTGAGGACGCTGTCAATCAGCAGGTAAGCCCCGCCCCCTAAAGCATCCCATGCTTTCTGGTCTGGTGGACCCTAAATGGACCATAATGTACTAAATGAAACTCATGTTTACAATGTTTACTGAGATAATACATCAAGAGAGAAGTAGGACCATTTTCTCATAGACTTCTATACAACCAGAGAGGAGTCGCCCCCTGGTGGCCAGCAGAGAGAAGTAGGACCATTTTCTCATAGACTTCTATACAACCAGAGAGGAGTCGCCCCCTGGTGGCCAGCAGAGAGAAGTAGGACCATTTTCTCATAGACTTCTATGTGGAAGACCAGAAACGCCATCCAGAGCAGATTGATGCTACAATGGAGCGTTTCTGACACAAGGTGAATACAGGAATAATCAGACAGACGGTGCAGGAAAAATAAAGTGTTTTCCGAACCGTCAAGCATGTAAACAGGTTCTGGTTGAAACCCAAAACACGAAAATGAACCTGAACATGATTACAACATGTCTCCTTGTAAACCAGGATAAACAGGGATTAAAGGGCTTTCTATTTAAATATGAAACACACAGGGGATCAGTCGAGTCTACACATTTAAAGGAGTCACAGTGTAAACAAAGGAACTCGTGTTTAGCGTTGAATATGCTCAATATAGTGATAATAAAACAGACAGAGGTGTGTGGCATCCAATCTAGAATGATCAACGTGAACCTGAACCCTCTGTCTCTACTGTAAAACTGAACACAAGGCACTCACAGGGCTGCTTAATGGAGCGGCGGCTCAGAGCAGAGCTGCCACGGCAAATCATTCAAGCATTTAAACCTAATTACAAGTATTCCATGCAAGGCACAGCGCGCCTAAATATCAATACATACAAATGAAAATGAATGTTAAAGACTTTTCATGCGGGAATTAGATATTCATGAGTAATCCGAATGCTAATAATTCTCATTATGGTACTTTGTGTCCTAACTGCCTGCTGGTTATTTAAAACCACCTGACCTTTGTTCACACTGCTGTGTAGTGGAGGCAACTCCCACCTCTGAAAAACAAAAACAGCTCAGGCAAACTAGTCTTTGCTGCCCACTTCTCTTTTCATAATGGTCTTCATAGATCCCTCACCACGCTGCTCTGGATAATGTAACGTTTTCATTTTCATTCGATGTGTTAGCGAAGACGTAGGATGCTTGTATGCTAACCACATTAGGGCTTAGTCCTCTTGTGGGATCTGGTCTGCATTAGCGTTGGGTCTCATCCATCAGGACAAACGATGCATGAAGAAGTGTGCTGCACATTCTTTTCACCCCGACGCCCTCAGGCCTAACGGCATATTACTTCATACCTGCATCATGTGTGTGACCTGTAATGGTTCAAAAATTAAACCACGTGTGTGTGTGTGTGTATATAAAAGAAAGGTTTTAAAAGTGATTTGTAAGTGATCACAATTCATTGATGACTCGCTGCTGAGCACACATTGCAGTCATTAAGTGCTGCTGCAGATCTATTCTTTTACCGGGGCTGAGAAGAATACAGTCTCAGCAGGTTGAGCATGGCTCTGTGAGCTGCTGAGGACAGGAAATGGGTGTTCATTTGAAAATTCAGTAGAGTTTGGACATCTCACCAGGCATTCATGTAACATTGTTTATTAGATTGACCTCTGCTGAGGTCTGAGTGGATAGTACAGACGCTTTGATTGACAGTCTCTTGACACCTCTCTTAGCTTGATGAAATAAACACCTGTGGAGCTGCGCAGGGCCCTTTAAAAGCCCCCCCTCTTCATGGACCTAAAAGACAGATCTGAGACCATCAGAGTCCTCATTGTGTGTTTGCTGGCTTTGCTTCAGTGTCTTCACATGTTCTTGTGTCATCACATGTCACTGTTCAGAAGTCCGGAAACAATTAAAGATGGAAATTAAATCAGAAGATGAATTTGAAGAGAAAAAGAAATGTAAACAGATGTTTTAAGTTCAGCCTTAAGGGGGCGCTGTGGCACATCACACTGTGGAATGTAGCCAGTCCTGCAGTCAGCACAGCAGGGTCCGGTTGGCTGAAGGGTGCAGCAATTCAAGTTGCTTTTGTCATGTTGTTCATATTTCTGCTGAACACATTCATCTCAATGAAGTCTGATTAAGTTTCAGTTTTTCTGAGGATTCAGACTGAAGCTGAACCTAGAACTGCTTATCTGAGTTTTTCAGCAATTAGTCAAAATCAAAACTAATTTGTAAAATGTCAAAGCTAATTAGTTTGAGATGTGGTTGAATGTTCCAGAAATGAATGAAATGAAATGCAAATAGACAAATTGGGGTCACAGAGCTGAAGGAAGTGAAACAAACAGTCGGGGACATAAAATAAATCTACAACGTCTGCTTGTTTCATCCCAGTGACCCAAAAAAAGAAAAACTACTTCCTCATAATGTGAATGGGATGAAGGGTATCCAGGATGTGGTCTGGTATACGAAGCAGGAAGTGATGCAATACAAGTAAAGGAAGAATGGAAACTGCTTTACATGCTGATGGGAGTTTTACCCCCAAGAGACGGCACCAAAGGTTCCGATCACGCCAACTGTTTCACGTCCACGTGGCCATTCATACGGGAAAGATGCAATTGATTGGAAATGACACGGCGTAGGACCCGGTCTGCATGGATGCGGTTTGGGAGACGATTGCTGCTGGATCAGGCTCTCTATTTAAGCCCCATTGATTTTGACTGTCATATTGCATAATGGGCAACGGGCATGAGCCAATATATGAAGCGGAGTGCAGATTAGATCCAACAGTCCGGCTGAACGAGTGCCACTTCCTCAAACTAAATCAACATTTGAATGCTATCTGCTGAAAGCCAAATGTGTTCCAGCGTGATGCAGCGACGGGTCGATGAGGTAAGCTGGGTCCACTCGTACTGGAGACAGGTATTTGGCAGAATTCAGTGTTTGTTCAGCCAAAGTGGATTAAATAAGCTTTAAGGATCTTTTTGCACACAGAGGTCCGAACTGATTTTCAAAAACATTTGTCATGAGTAAAAAACATCACCGTATAGCACATTTTCAGAGAACCAGCTAGTTTTGTTCTCATTACACTTATGCCTCACGGACAATGAATAAAGAAGCTATTTCATTACGGCAGTTTGTGAACACTATAAACTGGGGAAGAGGTTTAGTTGACATGAATCGTAAGGCTTTAACATGATTTTGCAGACTAAACAATATTTATCTGTTGTACATTCATATGAATACAGTTGTCTAGAACTTCTTTCTCAAATTATTCTGTGACTTGAAATGAACAATCTGCCAGGAGCAAATCACAGAGGATGAAAGCAACGCCGACCAAATAAAGAGACCGGATGCACCGGGGATTAATGGTGGTGTGTCGGTTTCACGTGCACTAAAAACAGCAGCACAAAGGTCAGTGTGGATCTGGATCAGGTGGGAAGCTGTGGATCTGGATCAGGTGACCGGGTGTGGATCCAGATCAGGTGGGTGGTGGGAAGACACGCCTCCATCAATAAACCCATTTTTTACATAGGTTTTTATGATGTTAATCATGTTTTGCCTGGGCCGTAATGATCTGGATTTCATTGGATTCACTAAACCAGGTGATCCCACCTGACAGTCAGAGATATGCTCTTATGGTAATAAGTCAGAAATTACAAAAATAAAGATGCAACTTTGACTCATTTATATGCAACCATAAAGTTGGGCAACATACAGGAGGGCCGGTTTTATTGGGATCTTTCTCATTAATAAATAATAGACTATTTCAATTGGAATATGCAACGTTCACACACAAGGATGAGCGTTTTATAAAAGCAGTAACAGCGTCAGGCTGTGATATGATTGTATGAACGATAAGGGAATTTCAAGAATGTCATTATAAATCAATGCAGTTAAGGAGAGTTAACAAAGCAGAACGATGGTGATGGAGCCTACGACCCGCTGATTCAAGTAGCAAACTCTATATCCATCCATCCGTCCATCCATTGTCTACCGCTTATCATGTATTCAGGGTTGCAGGGGGGCTCCTGTTCCCGATCCCAGCTATCATTGGGCGAAGGCAGGGTACATACTGGACAGGTTGCCAGCCTATCACAGGGCTGACATGTAGAGACAGACATTCCAACTCACATTCACACCTACGGGCAATTTAGAGTCATCAATCTCTTGGACTGTGGGAGGAAGCCGGAGAACCCGGAGAGAACCCACGCTTACATGGGGAGAACATGCAAACTCCACACAGAAGGAGCCCGGGCCGACTGGGGAACCAAACCCGGGATCCTCTCGCTGTGAGGCAGCAGTGATGCCCACTACACCACCGTGCAGCCCCAGTAAACTCTCTCTCTATATATATACTATAGCTAAATCTGTAAGACTCTAAATAAAGCAGGACTGACATCTCAAGGATTGCCGAGGAGGAAAAAGGCTGCGGAACGACCTCAAGCCTAGTTTGTCACGTTGCTATTGACAGAAACCCGACCTTCAGGAGGAATATGACATCAATGATGAGATATCTGCACATTTGAGATACCTCGTATACCGTATCTGTTCTTAAGGATGTGTTGCATAGCAACGGGGTCGAAGTATCCGCTTGCAGCAAGCTGTGAGGCAGAAATTGAAAATTGACTTTCACTCTGACTTTTAGATCAAAATGGACTGAAATTCTGCTACAAATTAATAGAGTTCAAACTCATTGAGCATTGGCTGGCCGTGAGGGCTCCGAACGCGAGCCACACAATAATTAATAAGAGAGATGAAGGAAGGAGCAGTGGAGGCGATGCCAACATGATGGGAAGAGATGTCTTAGATGGATGGCATTACATCAGAAGAAAGAAGGTGGAGAATAGAACGCCCCGGTAGATTTAGCTAATGTCTTCAGTGAGTGTTGGATCCGATGTTCACTGCTTGAGGAAGTCCTGAATGAGACTGATGATGATTTCAGTGTTACAAACAGGATGCTGCGTCTCGACGTCACCACAGATCCACAGGTTGCTCCAGTCCGAACTTCACTGCACTAACAACTCGACTAAAAGGATCTGGGGATCGGCAGCAAAGCAGCATTCAATGGTGCTGGTGGGGCAGAGGAGCCTGAAGCAGGGGCCAGCCTGGAGGACCAGGGGGCAGTCGGGCTATCTGGAGGACCAGGGGGCAGTCGGGCCATCTGGAGGACCAGGGGGCAGTCGGGCCATCTGGAGGACCAGGGGGCAGTCGGGCCATCTGGAAGACCAGGGGCCAGTCGGGCCATCTGGAGGACCAGGGGGCAGTCAGGGCCATCTGGAGGACCAGGGGGCAGTCGGGCCATCTGGAGGACCAGGGGGCAGTCAGGCCATCTGGAGGACCAGGGGGCAGTCAGGCCATCTGGAGGACCAGGGGCCAGTCGGGCCATCTGGAGGACCAGGGGCCAGTCGGGCCATCTGGAGGACCAGGGGCTTTGTTTGACTGGCTTTGTTGTTTGCTTTACAGTCGTTGGGAGACAGCCGTTGGGTGTCTCCCAGGGGAATGTCCTCTCAGCGGGATCCTCAGAAGCCTCTGAAGCAGCCCCACACTAAGGAGAGCTCCATGTCTCCCATACAGAAGGGAATGACGCAGAGTCACTCATTCAAGATAAACTCACTTTCTCAGTTTATGCAAGGTGGCTGCTTCTGGTGTGACACCCCCTTTCATGTGATCAGAGAACAGGGGTTACAAAACTAACCTTACCTTCTCTAAAACAGTCATCTTAGCATCTCACAGCCATAATCTTATCTGTGCCAACTACTAGTCTGCCAACTCAGGTGATTAACGTTTTCCCCAAGATCCCACAGTCAGGATAGACCCCAGAGAGGGGGTCCACCGCACCAGGAAGGGGGTCCACATACAGTTACATTTATTTAATGAAAAGCCCAGCCCACTGCAGCACGGTTCTTTCCTGCAGTGATGTCACTGAACTGTGCCCAAGACGACGATGATCTACATGGATTGATCTTGTGGTGCTTACACTTCTGCTAATAATAATAATAATAATGGTAGTAAATTAATTACTTGGTATACACTCAAGAAACAAATGTACTTGGCTAAATGTTTTCCCTACAATGGCGGAGGTCTGATCCACCACTGTCTCTGATTGTTGGGGTTGGAGGTTGGCTTGGTCCAGTTTAGCCATGAGGGGTGAGACTGAAAAGGTCTGGGGTCAGAATATCAGGATGAGCCAACCAGAGGCAGAGTAGGGTAATTAGAGTAATTAGCCATGTGCTCCTGTTTATGACTGATGGTGAGTTTAGGTATAACGGCCGTCCTAATAAATGAAGGCACACCGAATAAAAGTACACTTTGGTTAAAGTTGAAAGCAGCAGCCAAGGTTACTCGACGTTTTCCACCCCTGCTGATGCTGCTCTTCAAAACGACGTACATCTGCACATGATAGCGGTGCACCCTGGGAACATCCAGGTGATAGAGAGATATCTGTTCTGTTAGTGCTGCCTCTGTGTTACCCTCCCATACCACCACTCTACACTCTCTCCCTCATTACATTTACATTTAGGTCATTTAGCAGACGCTTTTGTCCAAAGCGACTTACAATAAGTACATTTGTCAAAAGAAGGAAACAAAGAAACCACAACGTATCATTGCCGATAAAGTAAGAGCTAAAAATAGAACAAGTGTTAGGTCCTCATCAGAGTAAAGTAGTACTTCAAGACCAACAGTGCTAAGATCAGAGTGCTATAGGTAAGGGTTCTTTTTTTGGGGTGGGGTGGGGTGGGGGGGGGATTGTTAGTGGGTCATGCTATGTAGAGTCTAGGTGAAGTCTGAACAGGTGAGTCTTGAGCCTTTTTCTGAAGATGGTGACTCTGCTGTCCTGACATTGGTCGGGAGTTCGTTCCACCACTGAGGACCAGAACAGAGAAGAGTCTGGACTTTGCTGAGCGACATTTGTTTGATTTCAGCGATGGTGGTACCAGCCGGCCAGCTGAAGTAGAGGAGCAAAGTGCTCGCTTCGGGGCATGAGGTTTGACCAGCGTTAGGTAGACAGGTGCCGTTCCATTGATGGCCCTGAAGGCCAGTGTCATCGTCTTGAATTGGATGCGTGCTGCAACAGGGAGCCAGTGGAGGTCACGGAGGAGGGGTGTCACGTGGCAGAATTTGGGTAGATTGAAGATAAGGCGTGCTGCAGCGTTCTGGATACGCTGCAATGGTTTAGTCGCCGAGGCCGGGAGTCCGGCCAGGAGAGAGTTGCAGTAGTCAAGGCGGGAGATGACCAGTGCTTGGACCAAGAGTTGCGTTGCATCCTTTGTGAGGAAGGTCCGAATCCTGCGGATATTGTAGAGGGCGAATCTGCAGGATCGGGCCACAGCAGTGATGTTGGGGGTGCAGGATAGTTGGTCATCGAGGATTACACCCAGGTTCCTCGCAGTTGACGACGGCAATACTGTGATGCCCTTGACAGTGACCGACAGGTCCATGTGAGGGCAGCCTTTCCCCGGGATGAAGAGGAGTTCGGTTTTATTCAGGTTAAGCTTGAGGTGATGTGCAGTTGTCCAGACAGAGATGTCAGCCAGACAGTCCGAGATGCGAGTTGCAATGTGAGCGTCAGAGGACGGGGGAAAAGAGAGGAACAGCTGGGTGTCATCTGCGTAGCAATGGTAGGAGAATCCATGCGATGTGATAACAGAACCTAGTGATCTGGTGTATAGTGAGAACAGAAGCGGTCCTAATATTGAGCCTTGAGGGACACCCGTGTCCAGAGAGCAGGGTTTGGACATAGAGCCATTCCATGTGACCTGAAAGGTGCGATTTGTCAGGTATGATGTAAACCAGGATAGAGCAGAGTCTCATGATACCAAGAATATCTATATTTATATATAATAGCTGGGCTTCAAGCAACCAAGGAGACGTTCACCTGCTGGTGAAGAAGAGTAGAAGCTGGGTCGGATACTTTATTAAGACTCTATATTATACTCATATCCCATCTATTAACCCTGGCATGAAGGATACTCCACTGATTTGTGTTTCCTTCTCGTTAATGTCCAATTCATTTGCATATCCAATTTAATAACTCTTCTGCTGTACCTTACATGGCACATAAAGCATGGAGGACCACTATGAATTATAAATTGCTGATTTTGGTGATGAAAACTTTGCCTCTCAGACGTCAACTGCTATGCTATTACGAAGATGAAAGGCATGGGGAGGGGGTCACATGGGTCCTTGCACTTTTTAATTAATGCCCAAAATCAATTACTTTCCTACCTCATACATTACAGAGCCACAGGAAATGGCTCTGATCGAGTGACAGCACTTGTGATTAAAACATTTCACTTTGGAACATAAACATGCTGATGGAGCCGGCCCACCTCTACGGGGGCTGTTATCCTAAATGACCCATCTATCACACGTCCACAATACAGCCCTGTTAGTCCCACGTAGACCAGCACCGGCACACCAGCACCGGCACACCGGCACGGAGCCTCTACTTGCTACTGGCTGGGAATGTATTCAAATACTTTTTAAGGAAGGCAGTCACTGAAGTAGTCTTGATTTAGATCACAAACCACTAATAAGCCTGTAATTTAGCCCGCCACAGCTGCCACTGAGGAAAACAGACCCTGACGGGACTAGACCACCACATCATGTAGGCCAAGAGGACTCAAAGCCTAAACACTTTAGAACAAGATGAAAACACCTCATCAGCAGCTGCTACCTGTTGATGAAATAAACACTTTTTAGAGTTCTGGAGATGATAATGATAATAATGACATGACCCACTTACATTTGACCGGGTTCTGACAGTCCCTTCTGAGGCCGGGTTCTGGGGTTCTGACGGTCCCCATTGAGCCCGGGTACAGGCAGTCTCCTCTTTTTTTATTCATGTTTTTATTCATTTGACAGGTAAAAGTACATACAATGAAAAATAAGGGTTTTTTCTTCAGACATGCAAATATAAAAGTACATAGACAATTAAGAGAGAGTAATAAAGATAAAATAAAATAAAAATAAATAAAAAACACCACAAAACTGAGAAGTAATATTTTCAATGGGTTGAGATGAAGTAAGGAGGGAAAGGAAATTCAAAAGTCAGTTGTCAGAAGTGAACATTTCACTTGTCCTGTAGTGTCTTTAATTTGGCTATGTAACTAATCATGCAGCCCCAAACCGAATCAAATTTTCCAGGTGTCCCCCTCAGATCGTATTTAATTTTCTCCAGATCTAAGTACAGCATGAGGACTTTAAGCCACACGGAAGCTTTGGGGGCAACTGGTGCCTTCCATTCCAACAAAATTCTTCTACGTGCTAATAAAGAAGCAAAGGCGATACTATCCTTAAACTTTTTCCTTATTGTTTGATGGTCTGATAATACTCCAAAAAATAGCCAATTCTGGACAAGGTGTCAATTCCATATTTAGTGCCTCTGCAAGATGTTTAAAAACAGCCGTCCAGTAAACTTGCAGACGGGGACACGACCAAAACATGTGGGTCATGTTTGCTGGTGACAAGTGACACCTATTGCATGTGTCTGTGACATTGGGATACATTTTGGAAGGTTTGGAATTGGTAAAATTAATACGACGGACAACCTTAAATTGTATCAGATTAAGCCTGGAGCAAGATGTGCTGTTATTTACACGAATTAATGCTGAGTCCCAGTCACTGTCATCGACAACCCTGCCAAGTTCTTGTTCCCAGTCTTTCTTGATTTTATCAAGAGATGTCTCTTTGAGATGGGATATTAAGGTGTACATTTTTGAGATAAGGCCTTTCTGATTTGTGGGAATTTCCAAAATTGATTCAATTACTGAGATAGGAGGGATATTGGGGAAACAGGTACTATTGGATTTAACAAAGTTACGAACCTGAAAGTATCGGAATAGGTGAGACTTGGGAAGGTTACATTTTTCACATAATTCGCTGAAGCTAGCGAAGACATTGTTAATATATAGATCACTTAGCCTGACAAGGCCTGAGCGCTGCCATAGAGAAAAGGCATTATCAATGTTGGGAGGGAAGAAGAGATGATTGTTATGTATAGGGCTGTGAGTCCAAAAGTACATCTAAATTGGAACCAAATTTTAAGGGTGGAGACGACAATTGGGTTACATGTATATTGGGAGGATTTAAAGGGCAATTTTGATGTAAGTAGAGCTAGGAGTGATGTAGAACAGGATTTAGCTTCTAGTTTACACCAGATTAATTCAGGTTCACGAATCCAGAGAGTCATTTAGCTTATGTTAGCTGCCCAATAGTAGAGTCTTAGGTCAGGGAGTGACAAACCACCAACGGATTTATGCCTTTGAAAAAACTCTCTCCTTATCCTGGCGGTCTTGCCTTTCCATATAAAAGATGAAATTTGCTTATTTATACCACGAAAAAAGGAATTGGGTAAAAAGATCGGCAAGCATTGAAAAAGATACAAAAAACGTGGAAGCACGTTCATTTTGATGCAATTTACCCTGCCTGCTATAGTTATATGCAAATTACACCATCTTTCCAGATCTGATTTAAGCTTGTCGATTAGGGGTGAAAAGTTGTTCTTGTAAAGATCTGACATCTTGCGGCAGATATGCACACCTAAATATTTAAAGCTGCTTTTAGACACTTTAAATGGGAAAGACACATCAGGGATCCCAAGGGCTAAGTTATTTACAGGAAAACATTCGCTTTTTGAGAAGTTCAACTTATAACCGGAAAATGCTCCAAAGCTGTTAAGCAATTCAATTATCTTGGGGATGGTGGTTACTGGATCAGAAATAAACAATAGTAAATCGTCTGCATACAAGGAAAGTGTATGTTCCAAACCACATCTGTGGATTCCTTTACTAAAATTGGCCGATTTAAGTGCGATAGATAAAGGTTCGATTGCCGCAGCAAACAATAGTGGACTCAGAGGGCACCCTTGGCGGGTTCCTCTGTTGAGTGTGAAATATTGGGATTTCATCCCATTAGTGCTTACGTACGCTTTAGGCGAAGAGTATAAAAGTGAGATCCAAGATATATACTTAGACCCAATGCAGAACCTCTTTAAGACCTCCAACAGATAACTCCACTCCACCCGATCGAAAGCCTTCTCCAAAAAGCCTTCATAAACCCGGTTTGGTCGGGTGAAATGATGCTCGGCATAATTGATTCAAGTCGTAAGGCCAGTGCCTTAGCTAAAATCTTATAATCGGCATTTAAAAGGGAGATAGGACGGTAAGAGCTACAATTCCCAGCCAGCATGTCCATGTGGGGCCCATAAGGTTTAAATTTGGGCTGCAGATAAGGGTCCCAAGTGGGTTTGTCCGCAGTTTCCATGGTGGCCCCACCTGTGTTTGCCCATATGGGTTTCAAGTTGGTTCTGACTGGGTTTCAGGTGGGGCCCAAATTGGTGAATTGCACAGGACCCATGTAGGCCCCATATCTGTGCCCACATGGGCATGAAGAGGGATCAGACTGGACCTTAAATGGGTCCTTATATGGGCAAACACAGGTGGGGCCACCATGGAAACTGCGGACAAACCCACTTGGGACCCTTATCTGCAGCCCAAATTTAAACCTTATGGGCCCCACATGGACATGCTGGCTGGGAATCAGAATCTTCTTTACCCGGCTTTAATAATAAGGTTATAGATGCCTCGGTGAGAGTTTGAGGCAGAGCACCCCGGTCCAGAGAGTCATTGAACATGTCTAAGAGGAGAGGGATTAATTTATCAGCAAATTAAAAAAAAAAACTCTATTGGGTAACCATCTGGGCCAGGGGCCCTGCCACAGGCAGTCCCCTCTTACCCCTTTTCCACCAACGCGAACCTAGTTCAAGAGCCGGGCCGGTGCCGTGCTGGTTCGCAGTTAGTTCAATTTGCGAACCGTCCGAGAACCTGTTTGCGTTTCCACCGGCTAGAGAGCCCAGAGAACCACGTCATTACGTCACTGTATACGTCTGAGGTTTCCCCGCAGCGCTCATTTCAAGCATAGCAGACATGTCTCTACAGAAAAAGTGTTTATTTTGGCAAATAATACAATAACAATAAAATACACAAAATACTATATACTAAATCACAACATTTTTTACAGTGTAGAACAGTGTGTGATCAATAGATCAGAGTGTTTGATGTTTAGTCATCTGCAGGTTGGACCTCCGTTCAATATCGCCGATGTCCGACAGCTCTACAAACACAAACCAGAGAACAGCGGTTTAATCACAAACGTGTCCACGACGCTGTGAACACAGATGTTATGTTATGTTGGTAACGTTTAGTGAACCAACGGCAGTCAGAAAGTGGCATGCTAACGTTGTTGTTAGCAATATCACGCTAGCTGGCTAGCTAGCCGGTCAGCTTCCATTACCCGAGGAAGCAAAGCCACTAGTTGCTGCTGTTACGAACGTAATCCCTAGCTTGGTAAACTAAACAGAAATGTGTCTTTGGTTTGCAACGAGGTGAAACATTTTAAAAATGAAACTTACCGGGAACACGTTAGTGAAACTCCGCACTCCGCAGCGGCGTAAATTCCCCCGTTGTCTCGAGCGTTAACCCCGCCCCCAGCCCCTTACGTAAGCCGGGCCCAGTTCCAGCCCAGCAAAGAGTTGGGGCCGATCGGGAACCAGTTTTCCAGGCCGAGAGCCGGCTCTTTGTCTGTGGAAACAGGAAGAACTGGTTCGCGATTGGGCACCGGCTCCGAACCGGCCCTCAAAATGCCTCGGTGGAAAAGGGGCATCTGAGTCCTGGTTCTGGGGTTCTACATAGCATGACCCACTAGCACCCTCCCTCGACACCCCCCCCCCCCCAAAAAAAAAAAAAAAAAAAACCCTTACCTATAGCACTCTGATCTTAGCACTGTTGCTCTTGAAGCACTACTTTACTCAGATGAGGACCTAACACTTGTTCTATTTTTAGCTCTTACTGCATCGGCAATGATACGTCGTGGTTTCTTTGTTTCCTTCTTTTGACAAATGTACTTATTGTAAGTCGCTTTGGACAAAAGCGTCTGCTACATGACCTAATTGTAAATGTTCTGATGGTCCCCATTGAGGCGGGGTTCTGACAGTCCCCTCTGAGTCTGGGTTCTGACGGTCCCCTCTGAGACCGGGTTCTGACAGGCCCCGCTGAGTCCGGGTTCTGGGGTTCTGACGGTCCCCGTTGAGGCCGGGTTCTGACAGTCCCCTCTGAGTCCGGGTTCTGGGGTTCTGACAGTCCCCTCTGAATCCGGGTTCTGGGATTCTGACAGTCTCCTCTGAGTCCGGGTTCTGGGGTTCTGACGGTCCCCATTGAGGCCGGGTTCTGACAGTCCCCTCTGAGTCCGGATTCTGACGGTCCCCTCTGAGACCGGGTTCTGACAGTCCCCTCTGAGTCCGGGTTCTGGGGTTCTTAGGGTCCCCTCTGAGGAACATATTGTTCAGTAATGTTCTGAGCAGACATCAGTGTTGGAACGAAGTCGCTCGCTTGCCTTTATTTTGGAATGCGCATTCTTCTCCCAACCACCACATGATTGCTACCTGCTGGTGGACCCGCCTCACTGCACCTTAACTGTACAGAATGAAATGCTCCAGATCCCTGCGGTATGGATTGGACAACGTTCCGTCAGAAATCCACCTTCAGCTTGTCTCTGGTGATGGTCGTCTCTATGACTTGCAGGATATTTGGGTGAATGGGGTAGAAATGGATTGGAATGACTCCAGTTACATCCGAACACTGAAATGCTGAACTTTGTTTGAAAAGGGAAGGTAGTTGAAGCCTTAGGCCTGGGTTATACACCAGGAATGTAATAACAGGAAGCACACAATAGGAGCTCGGGAAACGCACATCAACATGAATGCCATAGGATTTGGTTGTTTGGTGAGGGATGCTGGCTAAACTTATCATTATTAGAAGTAGGCACCTCAGGAAATAGTGAATCTTAGGGCGCACTCACACCAGGGCTGTACTGTGCCTCGGCACGATTGCCCCCCCACAGGGGGTCCCCCGCCGCCCGACTGCCTGTTGTACATATGTCATCACGTCGTCCCACGACACACGCCTGGCTTGATGTTGTTTTCAAGAAGCGCCGTCTCAAGTCATCACATCACTGACTGCACAAACTTGTAGGAAACACTCGGCCTGCATCAGCCATGTGAGCAGAGTTGAGCGCAAACACAGCGGAATTTTAATTCTACAAATACCACTAAAAGTTATTAAGGAGGACTATTATTATTAAACGCTATTAAGAGTACGTTGTTATTATTATTATTATACATTATTAAGGAGTACGTTATTATTATTATATGTTATTAAGGAGCACGTTGTTGTTATTATTATTATATTACGTTATTAAGGAGTATGTTATTATTATTATTATTATTATTATTATTATTAAACGTTATTAAGGAGCACGTTGTTGTTATTATTATATGTTATTAAGGAGTATGTTGTTATTATTATTATACGTTATTAAGGAGTACGTTGTTATTATTATTATTATTATTATACATTATTAAGGAGTATGTTATTATTATTATACGTTATTAAGGAGTACGTTGTTATTATTATTATTATACATTATTAAGGAGTACGTTATTATTATTATATGTTATTAAGGAGCACGTTGTTGTTATTATTATTATACGGTATTAAGGAGTACGTAGTTATTATTATCCATATTATTATATGTTATTAAGGAGTACGTTGTTGTTATTATTATTATTATTATACGTTATTTAGGAGTATGTTGTTGTTATTATTATTATTATAAGTTATTAAGGAGTACGTTTTTATTTGTATTATTATACGTTATTAAGGAGTATGTTGTTATTATTATTATTATTATTTTTATTATTATATGTTATTAAGGAGTACGTTATTATTATTATTATTACTACTATTATATGTTATTAAGGAGTATGTTGTTATTATTATTATTATTACTATTATACGTTATTAAGGAGGACGTTGTTATCATTGTTATTAGAAGTTATCATGGAGTAAGTTATTATTATTATTATTATTATTACTATTATACGTTATTAAGGAGGACGTTGTTATCATTGTTATTAGAAGTTATCATGGAGTAAGTTATTATTATTATTATTATTATTACTATTATACGTTATTAAGGAGGACGTCTTTATAATTGTTATTAGGATTTATCATGGAGTGAGTTATTATTATTATTATTACTATTATACATTATCAAGGAGGATGTTGTCATCATTGTTATTAGAAGTTATTAGGGAGTAAGTTATTATTATTATTAGAAATACGGTACAGGAAGAGACAGAATGGATGCGCCGTTCTGCCTGCAGCTTGATTGAGTATTGTTTGATGGAAATATGATGGTGAATTAAGCAGCAATCAAATACAAATGCGTGATCAAAATTCCCCTCGCTCCCGTGAGTGTGACTTTATGTTTTATGTGCACAACCCTATTAATGTTTAGATTCTTCATCGGATAATGACTGAAAGGTTCCACCAAGATCATTTATGCATGTCGTGAAAAATGCAATTAATCACGATGAGTAAAGGCCGACTCCCAGAACTCAACTGTTTTGCAGTTATAAATACATAACCTCACATTTTGTGCTGCACAAATAAGATTAAGTCTCTTCCTAAATCTATTCAGACTATTTGTGCTTGCCAAGCCGTTTTGGTTTCATTTGCAGCGTAGTGCAATTTCAGTGTTGAAGAAGATTCTCGCCCCGCTGCCTCCACAGATCTCAGGAATAGAAACCGCCGCTCCACAATCCCTTTAATCAATGAACTGTTTGTCTCATTTCAAACTGTTACAACCATCAGACACTTTAGGTGTACATTAAATATGTTTTATGAGATGTGGACACTCAAGGCTCACCAGGAAAGGAGACCTGCCATCCCGGAAACTCTCTCTCTCCCAGGGGAGGGTCCGAGCAAGGGGCGCGAGCGAGCAGGCAGCAAAATGACTCAGAAATAGAGGCAAGCTTTCTGGCAGACCACCACGGCACCTGATTATGTACAAAGGTCAAAGGTGACGAATAATTATCATTTTCACGTGTGATGTTTGTATGAGAATGTTACATGTCTGATAACAAGCGAGACATCAGTTACCATAACATCATGTTTATGCTGGATGCTAGCTAAGTTAACATGCTAGCTATCAAGCTAAGCTAACAACAACACTGCATGAGAAGAAAGAGTTCCCCGAGCGCTTTCACACAAACCCAAACGTACTACAAGCTACTGCTACTTGCTTTACTCTCATTTAAATTGACAAAACATCATCTGCGTAAAAACATGATCAAATAAATATTAGTCTCTTTCCAAACTAAAATGAATAAATATCAAGCCAATCTGGTGCTGCCAGGATTGGTTGTGTGTTTTCATGTGGCTGAACACAAAAGCTTCTATCATCCTGTCATGGTCATCCTTCTGTCATCCACCCTACCTCGCAGACTGATGAGGCTCTCAGCTGATTCAATCTGAAGGCAGCAGGACCCGCATGTTTGTTCCAATTATAGCCTCCAATTTGCGTGATGCGCTGCATATTACCAAAAACAGTGCCCAATTACTCCCACCTCATGTGGGTCCTTTGATTAAATTCAGTGCAAATAGGAGCTGCAGCTTCATGATGCACACACACGCTTAGCATGAGCCGTCTCTCTCTTTTCAATAAAACCGAGTGTCCTGCAGCCGCGGCCGTGATGACAGTGGTTCTGTTCTGACTGGACAGACTCCAGGTCAGTCTCAACTCTGACCTGGTTGCTGCTGACAGTGAAGCGAGAGCACCACTCTCACTGAGACACAGACCTGCAGTTGGATTCTGGCTGAGGTGGAAGGATGCAGAGAAACCACCAATAACGCTATATGGATTCATATAATATAATAGTTTCAATTTGGATGTATTGATTTCACTATTCTTAAATCTCTCTTTTCTTTCAGTTTTGGCCAATGCTGTGATCTCCTTACACTAAAGTGTACTGAAGAGATCTGACATATCTGCTCATCGATCATTCTTATATTTGTACTTTCTACTAGAACATGTTTACATACTTCATGTTCAGAAAACACATGATTTGAACACATTTTGTCTGGAGCAAGGAATGAAGCTGCTTTGTCTGTTGTTGGTAAGTCAGAAACTAATTGTAGATTTGGGTTCAGGCATTGTGTGAGTAAAGCTAGTGCAACATTAGTCGTGTGCTGATAGCTTGTTGTTGAAATCGTCGTGAAACTGCATATGTTAAGTGAGTAATCAACTAAGTTTGAGCCATCTCAGGTGTAGTGAATAGACTTGATTAGAGGGAGGGGTCACACACAGTACTTACGGTAAACTGAGCACTTAAAAGGCTGTCACTTCAGCGTCAGCTGCAGTGTCGGGCCATCAGAACGAAGACAGCTGAACAAAGACAAGGGAGTCTATCTGTGGGAGTCCACCGAGGTAGGCATAACATCTTACCGAAGACCCTTCACTCGAGGCTGTAACCCATCCAACCTCTGCTACCCACCATTCTCCACCGGTAAGGACCTTGAAGTACTAGGGGGGCTGTGGAACTGCCAGTCTGCAGTCAAGAAGGCGGACACCATCTCAGCCTATGCCTCCCTGCAGTCTCTCCACTTCCTGGCCCTCACGGAGACCTGGATCACCCTGGAAAACACTGCCACTCCAGCTGCCCATTCAACTTCCTACTCGTTTTCACACTCCCCAAGACGAACAGGGCGAGGAGGAGGAACTGGGCTCCTCATCTCACCCAGATGGTCCTACCAGGTCCTTCCTCTGGACCACCTACCCCGATCTACACTTGAATTCCACGCCGTCTCTGTCACCCTTCCTTTCAAACTCAACATCATAGTGATCTATCGCCCACCTGGTCCTCTCTGTGACTTTTTGGATGAGATGGATGCCCTCCTGAGCTGCTCCCCTGATGATGGCACACCACTCGTCGTCCTCGGTGACTTCAACATCCACTCGGGAAAGCTGCGCGCCGGGAACCAACTTGACCTTGTCTTCACAAGATCCTGTGGCATCTCGGCACCCTCTGTTACCCCGCTCACCGTGTCCGACCACCACTTTGTGACTTTCTCCCTCCCCATGGAGCCCACCACATCCCTCCCCTCTACGCCTCGAATGGTCACCAGCCGCCGCAACCTGAAATCCCTCACTCCCTCCGCTCTCTCCTCAACTGTTATCTCCTCGCTCCCATCCTCGGAACAGTTCTCCTTAATGCCTACTGAGGAAGCCTCCTCCATACTGATGTCCTCACTCTCCTCTTCTTTGGACACTCTCTGTCCCCCAATCTCACGACCGGCACGATCATCTCCCGCCCCTCCCTGGCTGTCTGAACCTCTGCGAACCAACAGATCATTGTTGCGAGCGTCAGAGAAAAAATGGAAGAAATCGGGCCAGCACGAGGACCTTGCTCACTACCACCGCCTCCTCTCTGACTTCACCTCAACTGTTTCGGCAGCTAGCTTCTACCTGGCAAAGATCAACTCTTTCGCCTCCAACCCCAGGAAACTCTTCTCCGTGTTCTCCTCCCTCCTCACCCCTCCTACCCCTCCGCCCCCTTCCTTCCTTACTGCCGATGACTTTGCTACTTACTTTACCAAGAAAGTAAATGACATCAGCTCCTCATTTACGCCTATTCCCTCCCAGAAGACATCTCCCCCAACCCTCAACTCGGATGGTCTTACCAGCTTTACCCCCCTCACCTCTGAAGATGTTCACGCACTTGTTACATCTAACCGTGCCACCACCTGCTCCCTCGACCCGATCCCCTCCTCTTTTCTCCAAGACATCTCACACGACATCTTGCCATTCCTCACCACCCTGATCAACTCCTCCCTCACCTCAGGTGTCATTCCAGCGGATTTTAAGACAGCTACCGTGAAGCCTCTCCTTAAAAAGCCCACCTAGATGCTACTGACATCCAAAGCTACAGACCTGTATCTCTTCTTTCATTCCTCTCTAAAACCTTGGAACGTGCCTCCTACAACCAACTGTCATCCTATCTCTCGCTGAACAACCTCCTAGACCCTAATCAATCAGGATTCAGGACTGCTCACTCCACTGAGACGGCCCTCCTCACGGTGACCGAGTCCCTGCGAGACGCCAGAGCCTCGTCCCACTCCTCCGTTCTCGTTCTCCTCGACCTATCTGCTGCATTCGACACAGTCAACCACCAAATCCTCCTCTCCACTCTGGCTGAACTTGGCATATCCGACTCTGCTCTCACCTGGTTTACATCATACCTGACAAACCGCACCTTCCAGGTCACATGGAATGGCTCTATGTCCAAACCCTGCTCTCTGGACACGGGCGTCCCTCAAGGCTCAGTATTAGGACCGCTTCTGTTCTCACTATACACCAGATCACTAGGTTCTGTTATCACATCGCATGGATTCTCCTACCATTGCTACGCAGATGACACCCAGCTGTTCCTCTCTTTTCCCCCGTCCTCTGACACCCACATTGCAACTCGCATCTCGGACTGTCTGGCTGACATCTCTGTCTGGACAACTGCACATCACCTCAAGCTCAACCTGAACAAAACCGAACTCCTCTTCATCCCAGGGAAAGACTGCCCTCACATGGACCTGTCGGTCACTGTCGAAGGCATCACAGTATTACCGTTGTCAACCGCGAGGAACCTGGGTGTAATCCTCGATGACCAACTATCCTGCTGTGGCCCGATCCTGCAGATTTGCCCTCTACAATATCCGCAGGATTCGGACCCTCCTCACAAAGGATGCAACGCAACTCCTGGTCCAAGCACTGGTCATCTCCCGCCTTCATTAAACCATTGCAGCGTATCCAGAACGCTGCAGCACGCCTTATCTTCAATCTACCCAAATTCTCCCATGTGACCCCCCTCCTCCGTGACCTCCACTGGCTCCCTGTTGCAGCATGCATCCAATTTAAGACGATGACACTGGCCTTCAGGGCCATCAATGGAACGGCACCCATCTACCTTCAAACACTGGTCAAACCTCATGCCCCGAAGCGAGCACTTCGCTCTTCTACTTCAGCTGGCCGGCTGGTACCACCATCGCTGAAATCAAGCAAATGTCGCTCAGCAAAGTCCAGACTCTTCTCTGTTCTGGCGCCTCAGTGGTGGAACGAACTCCCGACCAATGTCAGGACAGCAGAGTCATTTGCCATTTTCCGAAAAAGGCTCAAGACTCACCTGTTCAGACTTCACCTCGACTAGCATGACCCCCCCCCCCCCCCCCCCAGAGGACGGGGGAAAAGAGAGGAACAGCTGGGTTTCATCTGCGTAGCAATGGTAGGAGAATCCATGCGATGTGATAACAGAACCTAGTGATCTGGTGTATAGTGAGAACAGAAGCGGTCCTAATACTGAGCCTTGAGGGACACCGTGTCCAGAGAACAGGGTTTGGACATAGAGCCATTCCATGTGACCTGGAAGGTGCGGTTTGTCAGGTATGATGTAAACCAGGTGAGAGCAGAGTCGGTTATGCCAACTTCAGCCAGGGTGGAGAGGAGGATTTGGTGGTTGACTGTGTCGAACGCAGCAGATAGGTCGAGGAGAACGAGAACGGAGGAGTGGGACGAGGCTCTGGCGTCTCGCAGGGACTCGGTCACTGTGAGGAGGGCCGTCTCAGTGGAGTGAGCAGTCCTGAATCCTGATTGATTAGGGTCTAGGAGTTTGTTCAGCGAGAGATAGGATGACAGTTGGTTGTAGGCGGCACGTTCCAAGGTTTTAGAGAGGAATGAAAGAAGAGATACAGGTCTGTAGCTTTGGATGTCAGTAGCAGTCTAGGGTGGGTTTTTTAAGGAGAGGCTTCACGATAGCGGTCTTAAAATCCGCTGGAATGACACCTGAGGTGAGGGAGGAGTTGATCAGGGTGGTGAGGAATGGCAAGATGTCGTGTGAGATGTCTTGGAGAAGAGAGGAGGGGATCGGGTCGAGGGAGCAGGTGGTGGCACGGTTAGATGTAACAAGTGCGTGAACATCTTCGGAGGTGAGGGGGGTAAAGCTGGTAAGACCATCCGAGTTGAGGGTTGGGGGAGATGTCTTCTGGGAGGGAATAGGCGTAAATGAGGAGCTGATGTCATTTACTTTCTTGGTAAAGTAAGTAGCAAAGTCATCGGCAGTAAGGAAGGAAGGGGGCGGAGGGGTGAGGATCTTTATGCCTATCATGTTTTTGCAAGTTATATTTGGGTTCTGGGGAAATTGTATGACATATTTATCACAGTTAAGGTAAAATGTTGGTCTAATTCTCTGATCTAAAGACAATTATACAAGCAAAAAAAAAAAACATATGTGATATCCTCGCCGGGATGTGAACCTGGGTTGCCTGCGTGTGGGGGCAAGTGCATCACCACTCACCCAACATGTGAAATACATGTATTTAGATAATAATATGGCCAGTCGGTGTTAACGATAAATAAACAATTTATTCATATTTTTTTAATTGCAAGCATGTATTTTTAGACGCTTGATGAAAATATAGTCTGTTTGTACTTGATATATGTAATTTTGGTCATTTATGGTCTTTGACGTGATGACATCAAGAGGACTAGGCTTGGCGGAACCTTCTGCTGGTACAGTTGTTTCCGACAGACGGACTTCTCTGAAACCCCCGCTAAAGTAAGCCTGATGGTTAGCCTGCCCCGGGGCAGGGTAGTTTGGTCGGATAAATTCCCATGGTTACTTAGCGGAGAGTACTGGACAGTAAGGAGGAGCTGACTGGATGTATTATTCCTCTGTATGTTGGAAGCCGCTACAGATGCCCAAATGGATGTGAACAAGCACTTAAAGGGAGTTTTTGAAAGGTGGATCCCACCGGCCAGGTTTGAGCCCCCCCCCCCCCCCTCCATTATAGCAGAAATGCAAAAAGTCGTTAGAGACAGGAAAAACACAACGGTTTCTATGTGAAGTGGATAAGTAGGCCTGAGGACAATAATAACAGATATGGAAACCAGCAGCACGGGTCCACAAGGAGACGTCTTCACCTCATTGCCTTGAACGTCTAAAACAACAGACAAAGACATTGATTTTGACACGATGTACGCGTGTTGCCAATACAGAAGTCGCCTGAGAGAAGAGTCGGGCCTGAGTGAGGTCTCGGTGATAAATCCAAGGAACAAATAGTCTTTTCTAATTCCAAGGACAATGTTCTTCACATCTGATCCTATGACAACTATTTGCTCAGTGTACCCATCGAGACAAAGTCAAAAAGAATCATTTGAAATTAACTTACTTTCCTACCCTCACCTATGGTCATGAACTTTGGGTCATGACTGAAAGAATAAGATCCCAGATACAAGCGGCCGAAATGAGCTTCCTCCGTAGGGTGGCGGGGCGCTCCCTTAGAGATAGGGTGAGGAGCTCCGTCACACGGGGGGAGCTCGGAGTAGAGCCGCTGCTCCTCCACATCGAGAGGAGCCAGTTGAGGTGGCGGTCGAGACCCCGAGGAAGACCCAGGACACGCTGGAGGGACTATGTCACCCGGCTGGCCTGGGAATGCCTTGGGGTCCTCCCGGAGGAGCTGGGGGAAGTGTCCGGGGAGAGGGAAGTCTGGGCGTCCCTGCTCAGGCAGCTGCCCCCGCGACCCGGTCCCGGATAAGCGGAAGAAAATGGATGGATGGATGAAATTAACTTTATCAAATGATAACCAAAAAAAATAAGAATTATTATTTATACATTTGTGACATTTTATTATCTGCGTTTATGCTACAAACTTCTTTGCACATACGATTTATTTCTGCACACAGCGAGTGGGTTGTCAGGGCTGCACAAAGAAATGGGAAGTTATTTCAAAAAGCATGTGGAGAAGTATATTTCAGATGCAGTTCCATGCACGCTGCTTTCACCTTGGGAGATGCTGCGAGGGTGGAACTGGAAGCATCGCATGCGCTTCCATTAATTTCACTCCACAAGTATTATCTGGAAAAAAAGACCTTTGGGACACTTTTGGGAATAATGCTGTGTAGACTGACAACCATGGAGGATTATCATTTCATGGGGGGATTGCACATTTTATAGCTCAGTACATGTGTTCTTCATGCTGTGCATGGTGTTTTTGAATGCATGGCCTTGGCAGCGATTCTGTAAAACATCCATGTGGTAATGACATCGGAATGAAATGAGCTGTGTGGAATGAATAGACTGCGGATTGTTTTTTTATTTCATTACCCTTCTCCAGAAGGTTCTGTGTGGTAAAACAAATTGCATTAGTGACTTGGGTGGGCTTGTTCAGCCTCACACATGTTTGTGTCGAGAGGAGTCGACGCATAACGTCGTTCAGTCTCGCTCCATCACAGAGGTGAGGAGATGGAATGGGTTTTATTTGCTACAATTAGCGGTAAAATCATTCTGATACTGCCAATTATTAAAGCAATGAAGTAACATATAAAGTTGGCAAAAAAGTTACGTGGTTGATACCTCGGATTGTTCTGCAGAGAGCTGGCAAAGAGTGTTTAAAGCATGGCGGATCAGGTTTCATGTCAGATGTAATTGCTCCTGTAAATAGCTATCACGAACGCCACCTCTGCCGTGTTTCATCAAATCAGCCTTTGTGCCTGCACCGTCTGCTATTCAAACAGAATGAAACCTCTGTCATTCAAACAGAAGGAAAGTGGGCCAGGGTGAGTGACATGCGGCACAGTAAAAACACAACCCTGGCTGTGAATAGGCAGCGAGAGCAAACTTTATGTAACGAGGGGAGATGGATAACGACAACGCCACAGCCTTTGTCGTTCCACACAATGGCTGCACTTTTCTGTTCTCTCCTTTGTGAGAGAGGATCTATGTTGAAGGCCGACATGTCGCGCGCTTCTCGTCATTAAAATGTGGACGTGCACGCGTACATGCGCGCATCCGATTTGTAGATTTTAATGATGAGAAATGTAATTCTCTCCAGGGCTTACACAGTTTAAAACATTTCCTTTCAAAAACAGATGATTCATCGTGTTCTTTTTAAAAACACCCCATAGGGTTGCTTATAGAGTAAAAAAGGGAATGTTTGGATCAGGTTGCTTAAATGTTTCCATTATTGAAATGCTCCGGAGACACGGTGGTCGAAGCCTCCTGCTGAGAGAAACACTGAAATTGTGTTTGTTGTGCACTTCCCCAAACTTTTCACGCCTTCGGCTGCTTCTCCCTCTTCTGTTTCAGAGGCAAATCCTCCTGGAGGAGGTGGGCAGCACGTGGCTCTGAGGAGGTTTTTTCCAAGTCTGACACAATA
>CM056833.1:25642593-25757593 GCA_029853015.1 Chelidonichthys spinosus
TCTCCATGGAACCAAGAGATCTGCTGTACGTCTCCATGGAACCCAGAGATCTGCTGTACGTCTCCATGGAACCCAGAGATCTGCTGTCGTTCCATGGAACCCAGAGATCTGCTGTACGTCTCCACAGAACCAAGAGATCTGCTGTGCGTCTCCACGGAACACCCAGAGATCTGCTGTACGTCTCCATGGAACCCAGAGATCTGCTGTACGTCTCCATGGAACCCAGAGATCTGCTGTACGTCTCCATGGAACCCAGATATCTGCTGTACGTCTCCACAGAACCAAGAGATCTGCTGTACGTCTCCACGGAACACCCAGAGATCTGCTGTACGTCTCCACAGAACCAAGAGATCTGCTGTGCGTCTCCACGGAACACCCAGAGATCTGCTGTACGTCTTGGACCAGAGATTGTTACGTCTCCATGGAACCAGAGATCTGCTGTACGTCTCCATGGAACCGAGAGATCTGCTGTACGTCTCCATGGAACCAAGAGATCTGCTGTACGTCTCTATGGAACCCAGAGATCTGCTGTACGTCTCCATGGAACCCAGAGATCGTGCTGTAGGTCTCCATATGAGGATATGGTGTGGTATCAGGAGGTATCTGCTGTACGTCTCCATAGAACCAGTGATCTGCTGTGTCTCCAGGCACCAGGTATTGTGTCGTCTCCATGGAACCCAGAGATCTGCTGTCGTTCCATGGAACCAGAGATCTGCTGTACGTCTCCATGGAACCCAGTATATCTGCTGTACGTCTCCAGAACCAAGAGATCTGCTGTACGTCTCCATGGAACCAGAGATCTGCTGTACGTTCCAAGGGAACCAAGAGATCTGCTGTAGCGTCTCCAGGAACCAGAGATCTGCTGTACGTCTCCAGGAACCAAGAGATCTGCTGTCGTCTCCATGGAACCAAGAGATCTGCTGTACGTCTCCATGGAACCAGAGATGGTCTGCTGTATGGTCTCCATGGTAACAGTATGATCTGTGTACGTCTCATGGTATACAGAGTGATCTGCTGTACGTCTCCATGGAACCCATAGATGGTGTAGTTATGGTGTATAGTATAGGTGTATGGTGTGTATATGGTGTGTATATGGTGTAGTGTATGGTGTGTATATGGTGTGTATAGGTGTGTGTATGGTGTGTGTATGGTGTATATGGCTAGTGTGATTGGTGTGTATATGGTGTATAATGGTATATGGTGTAGTTATGGTGTATATGGTGTGTGTATGGTGTGTGTATGGTGTGTATATGGTGTGTATATGGTGTGTGTATGGTGTGTGTATGGTGTGTATATGGGTGTATAGGTGTATATGGTGTGTTATGGTGTGTGTTGGTGTGTATATGGTGATATGGTTGTGATGGTGTGTATGTATAGGTGTAGTGATAGGTGTATATAGTGTGTTATGGTGTGTGTATGGTGTGTATATGGTGTATATGGTGTGTGTATGGTGTGTATATGGTGTAGTTATGGTGTAGGTGTTTGTGTGTTATGGTGTATATGGTGTGTGTATGGTGTGTATAAGGTGTGTGTATGGTGTGTGTATGGTGTGTGTATGGTAAGTGTATATGGTGTTATATGGTGTGTGTTGGTGTGTATATGGTGTATATGGTGTTATGGTGTGTGTATAGGTGTATATGGTGTTTGTATGGTGTGTGTTTGGTGTGTATATGGTGTATATGGTGTGTGTATGGTGTGTATAAGGTGTATATAGTGTGTGTATGGTGTGTGTATGGTGTGTATATGGTGTATATGGTGTGTATATGGTGTGTGTATGGTGTATATGGTGTATATGGTGTGTGTATGGTGTGTGTATGGTGTATATGGTGTTTATATGGTGTGTGTATGGTGTGTATATGGTGTATATGGTGTGTGTATGGTGTGTGTATGGTGTATATGGTGTATAAGGTGTATAAGGTGTATATAGTGTGTGTATGGTGTGTGTATGGTGTGTATATGGTGTATATAGTGTGTGTATGGTGTGTGTATGGTGTGTATATGGTGTGTGTATGGTGTATATGGTGTATATGGTGTGTGTATGGTGTGTATAAGGTGTATATAGTGTGTGTATGGTGTGTGTATGGTGTGTATATGGTGTATATATGGTGTGTATATGGTGTATATGGTGTATATGGTGTATATGGTGTATATGGTGTTTGTATGGTGTGTGTTTGGTGTGTATATGGTGTATATGGTGTATATGGTGTATAAGGTGTATATAGTGTGTGTATAGTGTGTTTTATTGGTGTGTATATGGTGTATATGGTGTGTGTATGGTGTGTGTATGGTGTGTATATGGTGTATATGGTGTATATGGTGTTTGTATGGTGTGTGTTTGGTGTGTATATGGTGTATATGGTGTGTGTATGGTGTGTGTATGGTGTGTATATGGTGTGTGTATGGTGTGTATATGGTGTATATGGTGTATAAGGTGTATAAGGTGTATATGGTGTTTGTATGGTGTGTGTTTGGTGTGTATATGGTGTATATGGTGTATATGGTGTGTGTGCATGGTTTGCATCAGCTAAGGAAGTCAGGTTGACACCCATCGATGAAGATGTCTGCAAGCGTCACCATGTACTTCTATGAGTTGTTCCTCGAAAAGTCGTTTGTTTGTCATTTACATTTAGATGTACTGCAGAGTCCACAGAGAATACAACCTTCACCACAATCCCTTCAAATTGCACCATTTAGTAAAGTATGTTTTTTATATTCCCTTGCTGAAGTCTAAATGAAAACAAGAAAGGCTAATAGTAAAGCTCAGTGGGGGGTTCACTGTAAAGGAACTGGGAAACAGGCTGTGGTATTTTAGCTTCATTTCAACATATCAGCGCCCATCATGCTGAGAGCCTGTGGTAAAAAGGTGCAATATGCAGCTGTAACATTCATGTGAACTTATTCATCTTGCAAAATGAAGCTGTCGCACAACCGTTATGCACCACAATTATAAATGATGATGGATTGTAATGTAACTGTATGAGTGGGATTAGACGTTTTTCAAAGGGGTTTTTAGTAGGAACTAAGGGTAAGCTGATCTTGTTAATGCTCCAGTGAAACTACTGTTCCTGTGAACTCTGGAAGTTAATTCTAAAAAGAGTTTACATGTAATGGGCATACACTGACACTAGAGGGCCACCTAGAGTGTTTTAGGTTGAAGTAGAGGGCTACTCAACAGGTGTTTGGGAATGAGAAGGATTCCATTTTGATGGCCTTGCCTGGAAGCTGGTGCAGGTCTGCACCTCACTGCAAGTGCACTCAGAGTAAAAACGTACTGATCTCTAAGATTTTTACACATCTCAGATAAAACAGATACGAATAAATCATGCTGGATTGTAGCAAACTTACTGAACGGAACTATTTTGTGAAGGATAAGAACTTTGAGGTTAGTTGAGAAGGTGAAGTCATGCGATTCATTTTACAAGATAACAAATATTTCATGTGTGTGAAGCTTGTATCGTGTAGCTCTTCTAAATTTCCCACAACAAACTAGAGTCCTCTGTATAATTCACCTTTCAACCTGCAGCAGATGCACTCGCTGCATGCAGAACATAAGGAGTGATTGGAGTCTGAGCAAGTCCCTACTTTGAGCAAGTGTTGAGCGAGACCTTAGCGAGACGTGAGCAGTCATTGTTGCCATGCCGACACACTCACCTTGGCAAGAAAGTAATGCTTTCACAAAGGGAGCGACACGGCACGTACCAGCACACAACCGGTCCACGTGAGTCTGGACGGGTGTGGAGTGAGGGAATGCAGCTGGATGTGATGCTGATTGCGGTTGACATCAAAGGCCCGTCCGTCCTCAAGCACCATTCACGATATCCAGTGAAGGTCATGAGGGACATTCAGGTCTCTGAGAACAATGTTGAAACTGCAGCCAGAAGTCATTTCTGTTTGCTCTGTAGGCACTACTTTACTCAGATGAGGACCTAACACTTGTTCTATTTTTAGCTTACTTTATCAGCCCTAAATGCCCTAAATGTTAATGTAAGTCAGTACAAGTCGTTGCTTTGAAAAGTCACTGCATCGCTTTTGAATAAATCCATCATAACAGTCCCTGGAGGAGGAAGAGACTCACATTCAAAATACCTGCAGAACACATTCTTTGCAACAGCCTCCTAGCTCTGCCGAGATGTTCAGGGTCTTTTTCTTCTCCAGACTTTTTGATATTAAACAGTTACTACAAATGGCCATCAGCAAAAATAAAATGGGGTCTTATTACAAACGTATCAGAAGATGAAGTGCTTTAGATTGCATTGCACTTGTCTTAGCAGTCGTTCCAGAGTGATAAGATATTGTTTCATGGAGAACAGAAAGTCAATATTGATGTGGGGAAACAATCAACAACGATCCGTCTGTGCTATGAAACCTCCCGGAGGAGGACTATTGATAGGATGCCCGTTACGATACTCATTTGTAACTCCTGTGGTGTTGATTTTCCATAAAATACACCAAAAATTAATTCTGATTATGAAGTGAAAGTTATAGTCCTTGTGATCAGACATCATCTTCCGCCTGGACCAGAATGGTGAGGAGTCCACCACAATGTCATTCAACAAAAACCACAAAAGAGATGCCAGCGAAAGAAATATGAGTAGCTCCGGGGGTCTACGATCGAGAGGATTTTCTGTAGCTCCGGTGGTCTACGATCGAGAGGATTTTCTGCAGCTCCGGGGGTCTACGATAGAGAGGATTTTCTGTAGCCCTGGGGGTCTACGATCGAGAGGATTTTCTGTAGCTCTGGGGGTCTACGATCGCGAGGATTTTCTGCAGCTCCGGAGGTCTACGATAGAGAGGATTTTCTGTAGTTCCGGGGGTCTACAATCGAGAGGATTTTCTGTAGCTCCGGGGGTCTATGATCGAGAGGATTTTTCTGCAGCTCGGGAGTCTACTGATCAGAGAGGATTTTTTGCAGCTCCGGGGGTCTACGATCGAGAGGATTTTTTGCAGCTCCGGGGGTCTACGATCGAGAGGATTTTCTGTAGCTCCGGGGGTCTATGATTGAGAGGATTTTCTGTAGCTCGGGGGTCTATGATCGAGAGGATTTTTTGCAGCTCCGGGGGTCTAGATCGAGAGGATTTTTTGCAGCTCCGGGGGTCTACGATCGAGAGGATTTTCTGTAGCTCCGGGGGTCTACGATGAGAGGGATTTTCTGTCAGCTCCGGGGGCTATGATCGAGAGGATTTTCTGTAGCTCGGGGGTCTATGATCGAGAGGATTTTCTGTAGCTCCGGGGGTCTACGATCGAGAGGATTTTCTGTAGCTCCGGGGGTCTACGATCGAGAGGATTTTCTGTAGCTCCGGGGGTCTACGATCGAGAGGATTTTTTGCAGCTCCGGGGGTCTATGATCGAGAGGATTTTTTGCAGCTCCGGGGGTCTACGATCGAGAGGATTTTCTGCAGCTCCGGGGGTCTACGATAGAGAGGATTTTCTGTAGCCCTGGGGGTCTACGATAGAGAGGATTTTCTGTAGCTCTGGGGGTCTATGATAGAGAGGATTTTCTGTAGCTCTGGGGGTCTACGATCGAGAGGATTTTCTGTAGCTCCGGGGGTCTACGATCGAGAGGATTTTTTGCAGCTCCGGGGGTCTACAATCGAGAGGATTTTCTGTAGCTCCGGGGGTCTATGATCGAGAGGATTTTTTGCAGCTCCGGGAGTCTATGATCGAGAGGATTTTTTGCAGCTCCGGGGGTCTACGATCGAGAGGATTTTTTGCAGCTCCGGGGGTCTACGATCGAGAGGATTTTCTGTAGCTCCGGGGGTCTATGATTGAGAGGATTTTCTGTAGCTCGGGGGTCTATGATCGAGAGGATTTTTTGCAGCTCCGGGGGTCTATGATCGAGAGGATTTTTTGCAGCTCCGGGGGTCTACGATCGAGAGGATTTTCTGTAGCTCCGGGGGTCTACGATCGAAGGGATTTTCTGCAGCTCCGGGCGTGTATGATCGAGAGGATTTTCTGTAGCTCCGGGGGTCTATGATCGAGAGGATTTTTTGTCGCTCCGGGGGTCTATGATTGAGAGGATTTTCTGTAGCTCGGGGGTCTATGATTGAGAGGATTTTCTGTAGCTCGGGGGTCTATGATCAAGAGGATTTTTTGCAGCTCCGGGGGTCTATGATCGAGAGGATTTTTTGCAGCTCCGGGGGTCTACGATCGAGAGGATTTTCTGTAGCTCCGGGGGTCTATGATTGAGAGGATTTTCTGTAGCTCGGGGGTCTATGATCGAGAGGATTTTTTGCAGCTCCGGGGGTCTACGATCGAAGGGATTTTCTGCAGCTCCGGGGGTCTATGATCGAGAGGATTTTCTGTAGCTCCGGGGGTCTATGATCGAGAGGATTTTTTGCAGCTCCGGGGGTCTACGATCGAAGGGATTTTCTGCAGCTCCGGGGGTCTATGATCGAGAGGATTTTCTGTAGCTCCGGGGGTCTATGATCGAGAGGATTTTTTGTAGCTCCGGGGGTCTATGATTGAGAGGATTTTCTGTAGCTCGGGGGTCTATGATTGAGAGGATTTTCTGTAGCTCGGGGGTCTATGATCAAGAGGATTTTTTGCAGCTCCGGGGGTCTATGATCGAGAGGATTTTTTGCAGCTCCGGGGGTCTACGATCGAGAGGATTTTCTGTAGCTCCGGGGGTCTATGATTGAGAGGATTTTCTGTAGCTCCGGGGGTCTATGATTGAGAGGATTTTCTGTAGCTCGGGGGTCTATGATCGAGAGGATTTTTTGCAGCTCCGGGGGTCTATGATCGAGAGGATTTTTTGCAGCTCCGGGGGTCTACGATCGAGAGGATTTTCTGCAGCTCCGGGGGTCTATGATTGAGAGGATTTTCTGTAGCTCGGGGGTCTATGATCAAGAGGATTTTTTGCAGCTCCGGGGGTCTATGATTGAGAGGATTTTTTGCAGCTCCGGGGGTCTACGATCGAAGGGATTTTCTGCAGCTCCGGGGGTCTATGATCGAGAGGATTTTTTGCAGCTCCGGGGGTCTATGATCGAGAGGATTTTTTGCAGCTCCGGGGGTCTATGATCGAGAGGATTTTCTGTAGCTCCGGGGGTCTATGATTGAGAGGATTTTCTGTAGCTCGGGGGTCTACGATCAAGATAATTTTCTCCGTGGCCCCCCGCAAATATTACCACATTGACTGCTGAAAACAACGAATGCTCGTATGATTTATCCAGTGTTCTAAACATAATCTGCTGTCATCTTTGATTGCATCCACTTATATCTATAAATCATGTCTTTTTTTAAGGTACAGAAAGCAAGTGTTCCTCCAAGAGGATGAACTGTTGTGACAGAAAACAACTTTAAATAATTGTTTAATGGTACATGCAGGAGCATCTGAGGGAGATTTTATATTACTTTTGTGAATACTGAGCTCATTCTAAGTTAGCAAGTCATTTGATTGGTCACTTAGTCAGGGTTTAAATGTATACTTCAATGAACATAGTAAAATTGGGTCAATTGTCCAATCATAGGCAATCAAATAAAAATAATGGGCGGATTGGTTTATACTGGTCATATAAACCTAAACACACATTAACATCATAAAACATGAGGAAAAGTTATCCTTCACTGAACTTTACTCCTTTGAGTTGCCTCCAACAATGATGTTATTATAATAACCCTGGTGTCTGACTCTGTGGATTGGAAAGCTGTCTAGCTGACTCAATAATTGTTACTGAAAAGTATTTCCATTTGGACAGTGAAATGACATATATTGGTATTCCATTAACAATAAAAAGAATCTGCAGTTAAATTCCTGATTCTCTATAAATGTTTTACTTGCCGCTCATGTCAGCTGTATCAGATGCTATAAGGTATGCAGATGGTCTTTTTATTCCTACTCATTTATGATTTGCAGCCTCAAGGCATTGGAAAAAAATGCTAATGGCCAATGTTAGGCCAATAACCATACCCATTTGTATGAAGGATAACAATATGAGTGACCATGCATGTATTTAATGAATGAACACTGGCTGTGTGAGTGCATAACACATCAGAAGGAAACTGATGAGTCTGTTGTTCTTGCAGATATTACTACTTCATATTTCACATCACAGAAATAGTTGAAATGCAGAGCATTTGTCAAATTCACTCATCAAACAATAAACAGTCCGACAGCAAAAGTTTCCATCTGCCGCCTGATTATGCTGACTGTGTGAAAAGCTTTTGTTTTGGTTTAAAGATGGTTAACTAGCAGAAGTGCTTTTGACGGCTTGACCTTCAGAATCGGACAGAAGCTTGAAACTGTTTCACCTCGATCCTAGGGACGCTGTGCTGCCTGAATACTGACACAACTTCAAAAGAGCATGTGATGAATATCCACCAAGTTGCCAGATATTGCTCACAGGAGAGGTGCATCTGCTTGGCTGAAGAACCGTGCAAGTAAACAAAGCAATGGTGCTGGGAGGTGAGTAGGGATGAAGATGGTGGGTAGAGAGGAACAGCTCTGTGACAAAAGGATGGCCGTGTTCATTGAGCTGCAGCTGTGGCTGAGGACGGGTGTCCGGCCTTTTTAAACAACTCAAGTATGACAAGTGAGCGAGTGTCAAAATGCAGCGTTGATTTAACAGAGATGACAGAGTGAGGACTCCAACAAGATGACGGGAAGATGGAAGCCACTGCGATGAATGAAATATGGCCTAGATAGGTTATGGTGCATCCCAAAGGAAGGCCCGACTCTGTGGACTCCACAAATGAACAGTGAAAGGTCTCTTGGTTCCAGTAATGAATGCAGAGAAGAAGACTCTGATTCCCTCGCGGCGGTCTGGCGGCGGAGGCATCTGGCTGACCAGACCTGTCGGCTCCTAATGATGAAAAAGGGGGCAGGTCTGTGTGTGCAAATTACACATGATGAAGTTCCCGTCTCTTAAAACGTCCCCGTCAGTGGAATTACACATCCTGGTAATCTAATTGAGCCACAAAGAAACTCGGGAAAGAAACAAAACAAACAGTGTTTACCACACAAGTCATTGTGTAACCGAGGCGGCAGAAAGGTCCATTTATCTCGTCCTCGGCAGCAGCACCTTCAACTTACATTTACGCTCCTGCTGCTTTGGATCAGGCAAATACCATTTGTTACTCAAATGAGATCTTCATCTGCAAGTGATGAGAATTGGATTTGTGTATCCAGACATCAGCAACCAATCAGCACGAGTTGATGTGGTGATGACGGAGGCATCAGTAGCTACGCTGCTTCCCGACCGTAACTCTTGAAGCTGACGGCTCAGCTCCCCAGGCTTCACTCTAGGATGCTCCTGGTTTACTTCTTTTCAGGTTTACTTATGCAGGAAATGGTCAGGGTATAAGTGAGTACAATGAACTCACTTTGCGTTTACTGTGAGTGTTTCAGTTCCTATGATTGCACCTTTTTTTGCACTTCCACTATGTTTAATTCTGATGTTTATTCCATCCGTCAGATGCGTGCTGTGAAGTCGCACCACAGATTCACATCGACTCACACCCCTTACCCGCTGTTGACAAAAAAGAAAAGGTATTTGCTTGGGTTCAAGCTCCTTCTTAAGGGTTGATCCTGTGAGCCGGGGACCCGCTGTGCTCTGAGACTGGTCCTTTGTAAGGTAATATGCATCCCAGAGACAAGAGGTGAAGACCAGAGTGACTGCGGTATTTCCAGGAGGAGAGCTGGGGAATGCTTGATGGAAATGTGTTTCTGCAGGATTGCTTTTGCACAGCAATGACTTGGTAAAATGTGATTGGTTTCATGTGCCGTGATGCTTCTAAATGAAAGTATAGTGACATGAGGCATAATCATATGGTCCATAACGATACATTCTTTAATCCAGTAAATAAACAATCACCATATAGTGTTGTAGTCAAGCAAACACAGTCTCGGTATATTTAAATTCTACCTACTGTTCAATAAATGAATTGGTCCAAAGGGTCAAAAAATAAAAGATGAATCTGCATTTCATCTCAACATTAATTTAACTAGGCACTATGCCTTGTGTATTCTACATAGGAGCCTAAGTGAATGAAAAAAATAAACGATGATTAATGATTAAATGAACCTAATTATTGTCTTCTTTAATGATAACAGACTCCAAGCCGATCAACCGGCACCTGCCATTGTTCACATTATTTCTGAAAACAAAAGGGATGCAGTAATACTACAAACAAAAACTATTTATTGAATTTACATCCACACTCAAGCCAAGAAGTGAAAAGTGATGCACTGGAGCCACTCCACACCACCCAACCAGCAAAAATATGCATTAATCAATGAGCCTGAGCCGCAAATTGCCAACTTTATGCATCAAGGCAGCAAGACTGTCAGGACTGAGGACTGGGGGACCAGGAAAGTGGTGCTACGCTGGTCTCTGAGGAGCCATATTAGGGTGCAATCAAAAGACCAATCTCATAGCTTCCACCTCTTCACAAACAGAAAACATGCGACTAATTTGGCTTCATCAGAAGACGTCTGCTCACATCATATGTTCCTGCCTCAGAAATGATACCTACTTAGTTATTGTATTTCATTTGATTTGACAGAGCGAGTAAAACCAGCTGTTCCCTCCCAGAAGTTGTCAGCTAACGGCGGCCAGGACACAAACACAGAGAAAATTGAGTTCAACGTTGGGTGATATGTTCAGATTTAACAAGGTGAATGTGTTCCTATTTTCCTCCACACCTTTCCCTGTAGTTAACGGGGAGAATTCAAGTAATAAATTGTGCTTTCAAAGGGGTTGCCATGCTTTCATCTTCCAAGAAATAGGCCCCTGCAGCGGCTAGATGATGGAGGGTTCACGTGAATGCAGGGGGAGGTCTGCAAGTGTGCGTAGTGGGGGTGCATACTGGGATTGTGTTGAAGAGGGCAATATGGGATCATGGGGAGACGATGCAGCAGGGAGGAGTCTCATGTATGGGCCATGTGAGAATAAGGAGCCCCCCCGTGACTCTCTGCTGTTATCACTGCTTTTAAAGACCGCTATATTATTGATTCTCTGGAAACACACAAATAAGTCACTGGTTTCATCAAAAGAGGGGAGAAGTCATTCAACACTGAACCACAGCATTATGGAAAGGTGGCGACCTCCACTTCTGATAAGTGAAGCCACGTGGAAGTGCCATTAACGTGGGGGGCTTACCTGCTGATTGACAGGTCACTACCACGCTACCAATGCTAGTTAGCTACTAAGATGACTTTAACACGTAGCTGTAAAGTTGACCTTGAATCATGAAGCTAACTTTTTTAGCAGCTTCACACCAGAATCCACATGGATCCAGATCCAGTTAGGTTGCTGCTCTGCTGCTCGTGATCATCAGATCCACGTGTCGCTCCTCCACAGTCCAAATATGGTCACTTCCTTTACTGTTTGCAAAGATCAATCAACGCCCTGAAAAGAGCTACTTGGAGCTTTAGCCATGGTTTCAGCGTAGACGCTGCAATGACATCAGTCATATCAGAACTATTAGTTCATAAAAAGAGAAAGAAAAAAGAAAAGCAACACTGAAAGATGTGTTGGCTCCTGACAGGCTTGGGTAAGTTTGATTGATGTTTCATCAATGCTTGCTCTTTTCCAGTTTCTGCATCTCAGGTGGTTGTATAACAAACCATCTGGTGCATCAGGTTACAGCCAGTAAGAGAGTTCACCCAGATCACAAAGTGTTCCTTCACTCGATGGCCCAAAGATAGAAAGAATAGCTGTTGATGGAAACATCATCAACGCGGTCGGATCCATCCGCCTCAGCTTCCTAGTGAGGTGTCTCTGAGGTAGACCTCTGTTTTATATTCCTAGCCAACGTTAGACGGCCTTGAAGTCTCACTCACCATCTGTCTGGGAGCATCATTCATACCACAGTTTGCTTTTTATTGAGCAATTAGCATCAGAGAAACACAGAAGTGGGGTGATATGTCTTCGCTGTGAGATCTTAATGGTTGCTATGAACCCGAGCTGAAGGGTGTTATGATAAAACAGCACTTGGCTCTGGAAAGCTGCTCTAATTGTCGGGTAATGACATGAAGGGAGGAAGCTCTTTGTTGTTGACATGCAGGACAAAGACCCGACTGAGGGCCAGACGGGGGTCTTCTCAGGCCAGAGATCTGGAACCTGGACTCCTCAAACCGAGTACTACCCGGGTGGCACGGAGGGAGAGACTACAATACTCCGCCCTCCCGTCTCCCTCTCTCTTCCTCACACTTTCATGTGGAGACAAAAACTGCTTTTGTTTTTAAGTGGCTTCCAAGCATGAAACAAGGCACTGGTTGCCAAAAACTGACTGACTGTGGGCCATTTTCATAATTTATCATCATTACCATCATCCATCTTAATAATTAAAATGGTTTTCATTGCTTTGCTTCTGCTAACAATATTTCATTTTAATGAATATTATATGAAAGTATGATATCAAGCATTTAAGACATTATTCAGTAATCAGACTTTCATGGTCTGAGACCATATCCGGACCACCAAGACGAGTTTAAAACTAACAATGACAAATGGCTACCATTTAATGGAAATGTACATTTCCTATTATAAACCAGAGTGGTGCTGAATAATTACCAAGCATGATCAGTTTAACACTTCCGACCGCAGTGCTTGTTCCGAAGCAGTTTTACAAACAAGCGGTGGTCGTCATGGTGACGAGATATCTGCTGTTTGTCCTCCATGGAGGTATGAGGGTTGTACACATTGGCAATATCATCTGTAAATAGAAAAATGCTTTTATTTTCTTAAAGACTAACTTTTGTCATGTAGGTTATTTTTAGGAATTTAATGGGTTATCATTATCGACTCTGCACCTAAATCTACACAAGGAACGTTGTTCTGAAGCCTTCGCTGGTTCCAACCCAGTCACCAGAGCAGCTTTTGTACATTTGTGCAAACCACAGGATACGTTGAACATGAATATGTTTCATATGAGAAATGAATGAGCAGACTTTCTTATGTAACCAGATGCACTGATGCCAATACTAGTATCAGCTCCGATACTGTGCTCATGTACAACCCAGCAGATACCGATACCTAATACGCTGCAACAATAACCGGTGCTCAAACAGATACAGTGTATTCACACAGCAACCCCAGTTAGTCTCCGGTACATCATTTATTTCAGGTGTTCATCTGTGTGTCTGCCTGATAACCTCCGTCAGGGCTTACAGGCCTGGTGTAAGGTTTGGGACGTGCATTTGAGAGCCAGAGAGTGTGAGTGTGATGGTGTGTGTGACGGTTTGTGTACAGTTTATGATGGACTTCACCTTTACGCCACTGCAGCTGCCTGGTGGCAGAAAAACAGCAGCTTTTTCACGTTGAAATGGACAATATGTTATTGAGGCTATTTCATTATTATGGTAAACACCACTGGTTACCCTTAGCAACATTAGAGTGTTAGCAGAAGTAGCATGTAAATAGTTTAGCTAGCTAACGTCTAAAAGCATTTGATGAATGAATGGGGAATATGGTAATATGACATCTGTGATATGATATTTACTGTACTGCATGTAAAGAAGGCGTTCTGCTGTAGAGATGCCGGCTTTTTTCCACCACGGTAACTTGAAAGGCCATTAGGTTGGATCCGAACAGAAAGGCCGGCTCAGCAGAGTCACCACGTTCTAACTGTTAACTTGTTACTGTGGGAGAGTCTTCATCCATCATGGATCATCCCGACCACCCTCTCCACCACACACTAGTCAGACAGCACAGCACCTTCTCCAACAGGCTGCTACAGATAAAGGAACTCTTTCCTGCCACAAGCCATCACATTCCATAACAACTCCCTCTGACAGAGAAAAGAAATTAAGTCATTCTATTCTATTATTCTATTTCTGTTAGCCAACCAGGAACATCATCAGGGGAAAACAACCACTCCGACGGGGCCAGCACTGTTCTCCTTTAAATAACAAGCCCCGCCCTCTGAGCTTCTAACAGCAGAATTACACCACGTTGAGTGTTCATCAACAGCATCATGTTGTATTTCTACTTTGCATATAAAATGAATGGAAGTACTTGTGCTTGGGTGGCTGCATCCCAAATGCCCCATCACGTGACAAGTGTAACAACATTATGTAACAAGCGTAAAGTCAACGCCAAGCTTTTTCCCACGGGTTTGTTGACCCAATCGTCGGCCCTTCTGCCCACTCTTATAGTGTACGTTACATTTATGTCAGTCTTAACAACGCCCCCTCCATAAACTACGTCACCTGACCGACCAGATGCCAAAAGGTTGAAAGTCAACATATCCTGAAACTGCAACATGTTCCCGTGGCCACCAGGTTGTCTAGTGGATTGCCATATTTATTGTAGTTATTTATCTGTGTATGAAGATTATAATGACCTGCAAGCCGCATCATATCACCTCAACGCTCCACCATCAAATCAACATGTCTCCCTGTTGCATCACGTCCTGCTTCCTTCCATCTGGTTTTCAGTGAATGGATGGAGTTTCTTGGCGTGATGCCGGCGTGTGTCTGGAAATGTGTTTCTGCTGCTCTCGGGTCCCGTCACGTAGAAGACGACATCCACAGCGCTGAGCTCTGATTGAAGCTAAGTCTTGTAACGGAGCGCTGATGAGCAGCTGGATATACATTTTTATGCACTATTAATTACCGGGAGGCTATTATGTATCATGGCCTCATCTCCAATTGTCGATTTCAAGTGCTCATTAAAATAGCTGCAATTGTAAAACCTTCAAACTGTGGAACGTCCTTTGGGGGAGAAGGCCTGTGGGTTGTTTATGCCACAGCAGTATGATATATCTGAGCCGACCAATATAAAAATGCACGTTTTTTGCTAATTACAGCCATGCCAGTTTGCCTGTAGACAAGCAATTATGCAATGTGTGGGAAGATGTTTTAGCAGACTGTCGCAGTGACATCGTAGAATCTCTAAAAAGGTATTATTATACAATATACCAGTTTCTTTTGTATGAACAACTGGGCTTGTTGAAAAAAAGGTCACATCTGTCTTATAGAACCACGGCGGCCATGCGAGAGCTTGGAAATAAACAGTCTGCCAATTCCTCAACTACAAAGCCAAAAGCTACAAGACTACCCATCCTAATTCCCTCTGCTGAGCCTCGACAGGATTCTCTCTAATAAACAAGCTGCAGCCTCGGGGCATGTTGAAACGGACCAAAATCATACTTTTAGAAAAAAACAAGAAAATAAAGTGCTACGTGCTTGATTGCATTAGATTTCTATACGATTTGTAATAATATTCTTATTAAACATGGATTCATTGTCTGCTGTTATGGAAATATATATTGGAAGGCACTGAGTGATCACATCTCCTTGTTTCTCATCATTATATTTCATAGATTCATACATGTGAAACTTTCAGAGTGATGGATGAAAAATAATAACCGCCATCTATTTGGGCTTCGGAGCTCATTCAAGTTGCAACGCCTCCCTGAAGATCACAACAGCAGCAGGCCCAAAGCCGTGTTCCAGAATCACGAGTCCCGTCCCTCAAATGTTTCAACATTTCTACATTTAGTTTTACATTTAAATAGGATGTTTGTTCAGTGTGTCATTCTGAGTCACTGAGAGACTCTTGACTGAAACATTTTCAGCAGAAATGTTCCTTTTTTGTTGATTATTTTTCAGAATATTCATAGTGTTTAATGGAAACGGTTTCTGGAGGAAGCGTGTCTCTCATACCATTTTTAATTTTGTTTATTGTTTTATCAGCACAAATCAATCACTTACTTCCATCTTATTGAGGCTGTGTGAGGCCGATTACTTTATAAAATACCACTTAAAACTATGTGCAACATATTTCTTAAGGATAATGAACGTTTTTTCTGACATCAAAGGTATTTTTTAAAGGCCTGGTCTGTGATTTGAAAGATTTGTCAATCGAGCCAAAATTCATCCAATAGTAGCCATGCGGTCTGCATGGCTACTATTGGATGAATTTTGGGAGGCTGCGAGGGAGGAACGATACGAGCTCAGAGGGGAGGGTAGGGTGTGTGTGTGTGTGTGTGTCTCACATGCTATCACATGCTATCAATAAGAAAATATACTACATTCACAGCACCACCCCGGGTCTTCCTTAATCATAATCATCTATGAATGGGTTTGACTGTAAACGAATGTTGTATCAAATGATATCGTTCTCTCTCTGGTTGAGATGGTGAGATGATTCCATCAACATGCTGACAGAGGAACTACTTCATGCTCAACGGATAATTAATTGACACTTATCACTTGGATCCACTTGTACAGATGTAATCTGGCGCAGAACAGAGCGACGCCCTCGTGCAGAAGGGTGGCGGGCGTCTATCACACTCACATCTACTATGATAACCTCAGATGCTGGAATATCAGATTCGATCACTCTTTGATCGCTCGACTTGGTTCAGAGTGAGTTGGAGGGGAACTGAGCAAGTGGGCACAGAAGAATTGGTTTCATCAAGGATGAAAAAAACATTCAGTAATGCTGAAAAAAAGACAAATGCATGAAAATCACACTTTTATATCAAAAAGATGTAACGCATCAGTATGACATCTTTTACAAGACTCCTTTGCAGGTAAAGGGATAAAGAATGGGATTTTTTTAAATAAATGGTCTTGCATGTCTTTAATTATTTTGTCATATCTGTGTGGTATCTTTCTGCACCGTATGTGGGGTCCTCGTTAGACTAATATGCATGCCCTTTGTTAACCCCCCCCCCCCCCCCCCCATAGTAAAGAGAGCGCAGCAGGAAGGAGGGCTTGATTAGTGGAATATGTCCGTCCAGCCTGCCTGACTCATTGATCCTTTCATTACTGAGGTTTGCGCTCTGCATCAGCAGTTAGTGATATAACTGTGTTGATATGTCTGTGGTGCTGAAGTAGTTTATAACCCTGAGCAGTGGAACAGTCCTTTTATCAAATAGAACTGCCATGTTGTTTCTTTAACAAATTGATATCCTGTATGACATGGTCTAGAGGAAGAAAAGAACCAAACGGATCAAAGGATTAAAATGACCTTTGAAATTCAATATACTTGCATATTTTTGCCGAGCTCCAGCAAATTCGATTACTTAAAAAATATCTAATAAAAATAAGTTAAGATGTTTGTTGTTCAACTTTTATACTTGCATTTGATTCATTTACAGCAAGCTATCTGTGTGCATGTTTTTGCATTTAGCCAGAATGAGAATAAGGAGCTTTTGGAATTTTGTTTGTTGAATAGTTTTTCTTCTGCATTGGAAATTGCTGATCTCTGACAAGCAGCACGTTTGCTTAGATACAGTATCTGCAGATCCAGCTGTTGTCCAGCCATACACAGGACAGCCTACATCGCCGAGTTCTAAACCCTTAAAGAGTTCAGCAACGCCCTGAGAACGCCCACGCCATGCAGCAGTAAAGGTGTAGCACCTCACAGAGCAACACCGGCGACGTTCCTCCGCCTGGTCCAGCGAGCTGCTGCTGCATCACCAGCAGCTCCACGAGCACTCAGCTTAGAGCCCCTTAACCACACACTGGACCCCTTGCTATGTTCATTTGTAAATTCACAGTCAATTTGCAAGCAATTATTAAGCTTAACTCACGTATGCAGATTGCTGTCCGTTGATACGGGAACCTAAAAGGGGAAATCACCACTTGTGCTTTTGCAGCTGCCGAAGGGTGGCAGCACAGATGCCCGAGGTAATATCGCAGAGGCACGATTGAGCGCTTGGAGATAATGAACATATGTGTGAGTGCAGCTCAAGTGGCAACTACTTGTGGGGAAGTAACCCTCAGGATGAGGGGCCCATAATGACCATCTGTTTCTCTTCCAGATACGAGCTGGTGTGAGAGCACCAACGGAAATGCCCCTAAACTGTGAGCAGTGACAGCTGTGTGCTTTGGTCTGGTCACGAAAGATCAACAAGAGGAGCAAATTTACCCACAAATATGAACCGCTTTGCATGAAAATCACATATTCACAGACACGTTGTTTACTGGAGATGTGCTTACAAGGAAAGCCAACAGGACTGGGAGCATAATTAAAGTCAGAGCTATTTATTTACAATATTTTGACAATCTGGCAACATTGCCGTGTTTGTGCGGTGGGCCTCGGAAAGTCAAGAAGAAACAACCCAACTTGAAATGACTGTAGTTCTATTTTCTATTGTTACCTGTGGGAGATGGTCCCAGTTAAACAGAGATTGTGTTGCTCATTAGGAAGAATGTTACAGCATACATATATAATGAATCATATTCATTATATATAATATAAAATGACTTCATGGGGATTTTGCTCCATGACTGGTTGGGAAATCTGATAAGATACAGCAAGGAATCACAGACAGACTTTCACAGGCCGGACACAATATAATCAATGTAAAACTATGCCAACACTATGCACACCATTATTAAAAGTTCCATTACTGTTATTAGATTGGATGATGACCCGGTTGTCCTGCAGAGCCTCCTTATCTTGAGACGCCTCTCAGCAGCCCTCTGAGGCACCTCAATAACCAAAGTGCCATCCGGCCAGATGGCGACGCCCACTGGAGGACGGCCTGATGCGAGGAGATTATACATCTGGACCAACAAACCTGGGGATCATGCTCCCCGAGGACAGCTGCCAGAAAGAGCCTTTTTCTACATTGCAGCAAAACCCTGAATGATCAGCGACACCAACTGCAACGGTCGGTGTGATAATGAGCACCAGGCCGCCCGCCCTGCAGCAGCTTAGCCAACGTTGTAGGGTCTCACAGAAGGTTCTCACAGGCAGGACTCACAGACGGGACTCACAGACGGGACTCCCAGGCAGGACTCACAGGCAGGACTCACAGACGGGACTCACAGACGGGACTCCCAGGCAGGACTCACAGGCAGGACTCACAGACAGGACTCACAGACGGGACTCACAGGCAGGACTCACAGACGGGACTCACAGGCAGGACTCACAGGCAGGACTCACAGACGGGACTCACAGGCAGGACTCACAGACGGGACTCACAGACGGGACTCCCAGGCAGGACTCACAGGCAGGACTCACAGACGGGACTCACAGGCAGGACTCACAGGCAGGACTCACAGACGGGACTCACAGGCAGGACTCACAGGCAGGACTCACAGACGGGACTCACAGGCAGGACTCACAGACGGGACTCACAGGCAGGACTCACAGACGGGACTCACAGAAGGTTCTCACAGGCAGGACTCACAGACGGGACTCACAGGCAGGACTCACAGACGGGACTCACAGGCAGGACTCACAGACGGGACTCACAGACGGTTCTCACAGAAGGTTCTCACAGGCAGGACTCACAGGCAGGACTCACAGACGGGACTCACAGACGGGACTCACAGGCAGGACTCACAGACGGGACTCACAGACGGGACTCACAGAAGGTTCTCACAGGCAGGACTCACTGACGGGACTCACAGACGGGACTCACAGGCAGGACTCACAGGCAGGACTCACAGACGGGACTCACAGACGGGACTCACAGGCAGGACTCACAGGCAGGACTCACAGACGGGACTCACAGGCAGGACTCACAGACGGGACTCACAGGCAGGACTCACAGACGGGACTCACAGGCAGGACTCACTGACGGGACTCACAGGCAGGACTCACTGACGGGACTCACAGGCAGGACTCACAGGCAGGACTCACTGACGGGACTCACAGGCAGGACTTACTGACGGGACTCACAGACGGGACTCACAGGCAGGACTCACTGACGGGACTCACAGGCAGGACTCACTGACGGGACTCACAGGCAGGACTCACTGACGGGACTCACAGACGGGACTCACAGACGGGACTCACGGACGGGTCTCACGGACGGGTCTCACAGACGGGTCTAACAGGCAGGACTCACAGGCGGGACTCACGGACGGGTCTCACGGACGGGTCTCACAGACGGGTCTAACAGGCAGGACTCACAGGCGGGACTCACAGACGGGTCTCACAGACGGGTCTCACAGACGGGTCTAACAGGCAGGACTCACAGGCGGGACTCACAGACGGGACCCACAGACGGGACTCACAGACGGGACTCACAGACTGAGATTCACACCCTGAGTTTCACAGACGGGACTCACAGATTGAGTTTCACAGACCGAGTTTCACAGACTGAGATTCACACCCTGAGTTTCACAGACGGGATTCACAGATGGGATTCACAGACTGAGTTTCACAGACTGAGTTTCACAGACTGAGATTCACAGACCGAGTTTCACAGACTGAGTTTCACAGACTGAGTTTCACAGACGGGCCTCACAGACTGAGTTTCACACCCTGAGTTTCACATCCTGAGTTTCACAGACTGAGTTTCACAGACGGGACTCACAGATTGAGTTTCACAGACCGAGTTTCACAGACCGAGTTTCACAGACTGAGTTTCACAGACTGAGTTTCACAGACGGGACTCACAGACTGAGTTTCACAGACTGAGTTTCACATCCTGAGTTTCACATCCTGAGTTTCACAGACTGAGTTTCACAGACGGGACTCACAGACTGAGTTTCACAGACTGAGTTTCACAGACGGGACTCACAGATTGAGTTTCACAGACCGAGTTTCACAGACTGAGTTTCACAGACTGAGTTTCACAGACGGGACTCACAGATTGAGTTTCACAGACTGAGTTTCACAGACGGGACTCACAGACTGAGTTTCACAGACTGAGTTTCACAGACGGGACTCACAGATTGAGTTTCACAGACCGAGTTTCACAGACCGAGTTTCACAGACTGAGTTTCACAGACTGAGTTTCACAGACGGGACTCACAGACCGAGTTTCACAGACCGAGTTTCACAGACCGAGTTTCACAGACTGAGTTTCACAGACTGAGTTTCACAGACGGGACTCACAGATTGAGTTTCACAGACCGAGTTTCACAGACTGAGTTTCACAGACTGAGTTTCACAGACGGGACTCACAGACCGAGTTTCACAGACCGAGTTTCACATCCTGAGTTTCACAGACTGAGTTTCACAGACGGGACTCACAGATTGAGTTTCACAGACTGAGTTTCACAGACGGGACTCACAGATTGAGTTTCACAGACCGAGTTTCACAGACTGAGTTTCACAGACTGAGTTTCACAGACGGGACTCACAGACCGAGTTTCACAGACCGAGTTTCACATCCTGAGTTTCACAGACTGAGTTTCACAGACGGGACTCACAGATTGAGTTTCACAGACTGAGTTTCACAGACGGGACTCACAGATTGAGTTTCACAGACTGAGTTTCACAGACTGAGTTTCACAGACGGGACTCACAGATTGAGTTTCACAGACTGAGTTTCACAGACGGGACTCACAGATTGAGTTTCACAGACTGAGTTTCACAGACGGGACTCACAGATTGAGTTTCACACACTGAGTTTCACACACTGAGTTTCACACACTGAGTTTCACAAGTCTAAAACCAGTTATGTGAGTTCAGACAGAGCTGATGTGACATTGTCTTCTAGTATAAGTTACAAACTGAGTGGCTGCATTTTGAACTAGCTGCAGGCTCAACCCTGAGTACAATGTGTTACAATTATCTAAATGATAAGAAATAAAAGCATGGGTGACCTTCTTGTGATCAAGCCGAGAGAGAAAAGTCCTGATCCGTGAGATGCACCTTAATTGGTAAAAACATGACTGAACAATGTTTGTAATTTTCTTTTCAAAAGAAAGGTCGCTGTCAAATATCACACTTTGGTTTCTGGCAAGAATCCAAATTGAAGACAAGAATCCAAAATGGATCTGTAAAATAGGGATGATTTAGAATTACTAAGATAATTATATCCAATTAATTTTCATTCAGGACAAGGTTTTGGGACATCCAGCACTTTACATTTACGTTTAGGGCATTTAGAAGACGCTTTTGTCCAAGGCGACTTACAATAAGTACATTTGTCCAAATAAAAAAAACCCACAACATATCATTGCCGATAAAGTAAGAGCAAACAAATAGAAACAAGTGTTAGCTGTCCAGCAAGGATACCTTAAAGTCCCAGTCCGGCAAGTCCGGCAGGATCGAGGGTCGGATTTTGAATGTTTACAACTCTCACACTCCCCTACCCTCCCCTCCCCTTCCCCTCGACTTCCTGCCCTTTGAAATCCCTTAGATCACGCCGTCTTTGAAACACGTGCCTGTGATATTGGAACGACTGGAGGGGGAAGGACTCTGTGTGTGCATGAACACAGCCCTGCGTGCTGATTTGACCTAAAACTGGATGATTTATGTTATTCTATAGTGTCGGCTTCAGTGAATATGATCAAATAAATGTTGCCGACTGGGGCTTTAAGTACAACAGTGCTATGATCAAAGTGCTACAGGTAAGAACATTGAAGTGCATTTATTTATGTTTATTTTTTTGTTGGGGGGGGGGGGGGGTTAGTGATTAATGCTATGTAAAGTGGAGGTGAAGTCTGAACAGGTGAGTCTTGAGCCTTTTTCTGAAGATGGCAGTGACTCTGCTGTCCTGACATTGGTCGGGAGTTCGTTCCACCACTGAGGACCAGAACAGAGAAGAGTCTGGACTTTGCTGAGCGACATTTGTTTGATTTCAGTGATGGTGGTACCAGCCGGCCAGCTGAAGTAGAGGAGCGAAGTGCTCGCTTCGGGGCATGAGGTTTGACCAGTGTTTGAAGGTAGAAGGGTGCCGTTCCATTGATGGCCCTGAAGGCCAGTGTCATCGTCTTGAATTGGATGCGTGCTGCAACAGGGAGCCAGTGGAGGTCACGGAGGAGGGGGGTCACATGGGAGAATTTGGGTAGATTGAAGATAAGGCGTGCTGCAGCGTTCTGGATACGCTGCAATGGTTTAGTCGCAGAGGCCGGGAGTCCGGCCAGGAGAGAGTTGCAGTAGTCAAGGCGGGAGATGACCAGTGCTTGGACCAAGAGTTGCGTTGCATCCTTTGTGAGGAAGGTCCACCAACAGGAGGTGGACACGACACCGCAGCTACAAGAGGAACCAAGCCGGTCGCTGCCTTCCAGCTACCAGCTCCTGTCTGAAGTAAGCTGACTAAATCGCCAAGCCGCGATTATACTGCATCCCGCGGAAGAAAGAAACACAAACTGTTTTCTTTATTAGAGTTTGATCAACGAGAGGAAACACACACGCTCTCGTCTGGACTAAGCCGACTCATCACGACCCCCGCTGCCGCCGGGATTCCCGAACTACCGCTGCCGCGTTACGGAACGCCGTCATCACCAGGACGGACTCGCAGCTTGCGCAACGACACCAGTGTGTATTGCTTTCCGTGTTGTATTTGAATGCTGATTGTGTACCCACGCAGCTGGGTTGATTTCTGAAACGGTGTTTTTGACTAACCTCAGCCATATTCGCAAGCCCAGTAAGTGTCTACTATCAGTTAAAAGACCGGTCCCACTGAATGGACGCCAGTTCATTCACGAGCCCCGTGTGATAGTAAACACGCCTCCTGAGCTTTAGAATATTGCGCGCGCATTCTCCCCTCTCTTTGTTTGTGTCCCGCTAACACACACACACATTCGCCGCCCCGCACATATCCTCATATCGCCAGCTGTTTCCAGCTCCGGACGCTAAGGACATAGCTCCACCCCTCTCTCTCTCTCTCTCTCGCTCTCTCCCTCTCGCGATCCTATCGGACGTCAGTGGCTCCGCCCCTGAACGCTGTGAGGAATAGCTCCATCTGGTGGCCGCACCCGGCCATCTCTCCCTCTCCCTCTCGCTCTCTCTACACACACGCACACGCACGCACACACACACACACACACACACACACACACACACACTCCACGTGTGTGTCTTCTGTAGCTTAGTTTTGTGTGTTAGGTAGTTAGGTAATAAGGCTTTGTTAATTGCAGTGTTATTGATTGTGATCATTATTACTGATTTTAATAAATCTTATTATATTATAACAAGCGGTCTCTTGTGCTTGTTGTGTATATGTCACTGGATAACAGCAGGTTGTGAAGGCTAGTGCTTGAATTTCACGCCCTTTTAATTTTTCGATTGGTTTTGTACTTCTATGCCAATGATCAGTATGATCAGTATAAAACCTTTATATTGAGACTGAATACAGTTTTAGGTTATCTTTTCCCTGATCCCAGGGTGGTGCCCCGTTTATTCATGATTATATCATGATAATATATTAAATATGATTATTAATATTGATAATCACATTGACATTAATAATTAGCTGTTGATAACCAAATCTGCTCCTGCTACAACCCAAACAGTAAACTGGTCCTAAGATAGACGTTGGTCCTCCAGTCTTAAACTGGTCCTAACAGACATCTGTCCTCTCATTTTAAACTGGTCCTAACGTAGACATCCTTCCTCTAATCTTAAACTGGTCCTAACAGACATCTGTCCTCTAATCTTAAACTGGTCCTAATGTAGACATCCTTCCTCTACTCTTAAACTGGTCATAATGTAGACATCCTTCCTCTAATCTTAAACTGGTCCTAACAGACATCTGTCCTCTAATCTTAAACTGGTCCTAATGTAGACATCCTTCCTCTACTCTTAAACTGGTCCTAATGTAGACATCCTTCCTCTAATCTTAACTGGTCCTAACAGACATCTGTCCTCTAATCTTAAACTGGTCCTAATGTAGACATCCTTCCTCTAATCTTAACTGGTCCTAACAGACATCTGTCCTCTAATCTTAAACTGGTCCTAATGTAGACATCCTTCCTCTAATCTTAAACTGGTCCTAACAGACATCTGTCCTCTAATCTTAAACTGGTCCTAATGTAGACATCCTTCCTCTAATCTTAAACTGGTCCTAACAGACATCTGTCCTCTAATCTTAAACTGGTCCTAATGTAGACATCCTTCCTCTAATCTTAAACTGGTCCTAACAGACATCTGTCCTCTAATCTTAAACTGGTCCTAATGTAGACATCCTTCCTCTAATCTTAAACTGGTCCTAATGTAGAAATCCTTCCTCTAATCTTAAACTGGTCCTAACAGACATCTGTCCTCTAATCTTAAACTGGTCCTAATGTAGACATCCTTCCTCTACTCTTAAACTGGTCCTAATGTAGACATCCTTCCTCTAATCTTAAACTGGTCCTAACAGACATCTGTCCTCTAATCTTAAACTGGTCCTAATGTAGACATCCTTCCTCTAATCTTAAACTGGTCCTAACAGACATCTGTCCTCTAATCTTAAACTGGTCCTAATGTAGACATCCTTCCTCTAATCTTAAACTGGTCCTAAGATAGACGTTTGTCCTCCAGTCTTAAACTGGTCCTAATGTAGACATCCTTCCTCTAATCTTAAACTGGTCCTAACATAGACATCTGTCCTCCAGTATTAAACTGGTCCTAACGTAGACATCCTTCCTCTAATCTTAAACTGGTCCTAACATAGACATCTGTCCTCCAGACTTAAACTGGTCCTAACAGACATCTGTCCTCTCATGTTAAACTGGTCCTAATGTAGACATCCTTCCTCTAATCTTAAACTGGTCCTAACAGACATCTGTCCTCTCATGTTAAACTGGTCCTAATGTAGACATCCTTCCTCTAATCTTAAACTGGTCCTAACATAGACGTCTGTCCTCCAGTCTTAAACTGGTCCTAATAGACATCTGTCCTCTCATGTTAAACTGGTCATAGTATCGACATCCTTCCTCTAATCTTAAACTGGTCCTAACAGACATCTGTCCGCTAATCTTAAACTGGTCCTAATGTAGACATCCTTCCTCTAATCTTAAACTGGTCCTAAGATAGACGTTTGTCCTCCAGTCTTAAACTGGTCCTAATGTAGACATCCTTCCTCTAATCTTAAACTGGTCCTAAGATAGACGTTTGTCCTCCAGTCTTAAACTGGTCCTAATGTAGACATCCTTCCTCTAATCTTAAACTGGTCCTAACAGACATCTTTCCTCTCATGTTAAACTGGTCCTAATGTAGACATCCTTCCTCTAATCTTAAACTGGTCCTAACAGACATCTGTCCTCTAATCTTAAACTGGTCCTAATGTAGACATCCTTCTTCTAATCTTAAACTGGTCCTAAGATAGACGTTTGTCCTCCAGTCTTAAACTGGTCCTAATGTAGACATCCTTCCTCTAATCTTAAACTGGTCCTAACATAGACATCCATCCTCCAGTCTTAAACTGGTCCTAACAGACATCTGTCCTCTCACGTTAAACTGGTGCTAACGTAGACATCCTTCCTCTAATCTTAAACTGGTCCTAACAGACATCTGTCCTCTAATCTTAAACTGGTCCTAACAGACATCTGTCCTCTCATGTTAAACTGGTCCTAATGTAGACATCCTTCCTCTAATCTTAAACTGGTCCTAACAGACATCTGTCCTCTCATGTTAAACTGGTCCTAATGTAGACATCCTTCCTCTAATCTTAAACTGGTCCTGACAATCATCTGTCCTCTCATGTTAAACTGGTCCTAACGTAGACATCCTTCCTCTAATCTTAAACTGGTCCTAACAGACATCTGTCCTCTCACGTTAAACTGGTGCTAACGTAGACATCCTTCCTCTAATCTTAAACTGGTCCTAACAGACATCTGTCCTCTCATGTTAAACTGGTCCTAATGTAGACATCCTTCCTCTAATCTTAAACTGGTCCTGACAAACATCTGTCCTCTCATGTTAAACTGGTCCTAACGTAGACATCCTTCCTCTAATCTTAAACTGGTCCTAACATAGACATCCATCATCCAGTCTTAAACTGGTCCTAACAGACATCTGTCCTCTCACGTTAAACTGGTGCTAACGTAGACATCCTTCCTCTAATCTTAAACTGGTCCTAACAGACATCTGTCCTCTCATGTTAAACTGGTCCTAATGTAGACATCCTTCCTCTAATCTTAAACTGGTCCTAACAGACATCTGTCCTCTCATGTTAAACTGGTCCTAATGTAGACATCCTTCCTCTAATCTTAAACTGGTCCTAACATAGACATCTGTCCTCTCATGTTAAACTGGTCCTAATGTAGACATCCTTCCTCTAATCTTAAACTGGTCCTAACAGACATATGTCCTCTCATGTTAAACTGTTCCTAATGTAGACATCCTTCCTCTAATCTTAAACTGGTCCTAACATAGACATCTGTCCTCTCATGTTAAACTGGTCCTAATGTAGACATCCTTCCTCTAATCTTAAACTGGTCCTGACAAACATCTGTCCTCTCATGTTAAACTGGTCCTAACGTAGACATCCTTCCTCTAATCTTAAACTGGTCCTAACATAGACATCCATCATCCAGTCTTAAACTGGTCCTAACAGACATCTGTCCTCTCACGTTAAACTGGTGCTAACGTAGACATCCTTCCTCTAATCTTAAACTGGTGCTAACGTAGACATCCTTCCTCTAATCTTAAACTGGTCCTAACAGACATCTGTCCTCTCATGTTAAACTGGTCCTAATGTAGACATCCTTCCTCTAATCTTAAACTGGTCCTAACAGACATCTGTCCTCTCATGTTAAACTGGTCCTAATGTAGACATCCTTCCTCTAATCTTAAACTGGTCCTAACATAGACATCTGTCCTCTCATGTTAAACTGGTCCTAATGTAGACATCCTTCCTCTAATCTTAAACTGGTCCTAACAGACATATGTCCTCTCATGTTAAACTGTTCCTAATGTAGACATCCTTCCTCTAATCTTAAACTGGTCCTAACATAGACATCTGTCCTCTCATGTTAAACTGGTCCTAATGTAGACATCCTTCCTCTAATCTTAAACTGGTCCTAACAGACATCTGTCCTCTCATGTTAAACTGTTCCTAATGTAGACATCCTTCCTCTAATCTTAAACTGGTCCTAACATAGACATCTGTCCTCTCATGTTAAACTGGTCCTAATGTAGACATCCTTCCTCTAATCTTAAACTGGTCCTAACAGACATATGTCCTCTCGTGTTAAACTGTTCCTAACGTAGACATCCTTCCTCTAATCTTAAACTGGTCCTAACATAGACATCCATCCTCCAGTCTTAAACTGGTCCTAACAGACATCTGTCCTCTCACGTTAAACTGGTGCTAACGTAGACATCCTTCCTCTAATCTTAAACTGGTCCTAACAGACATCTGTCCTCTCATGTTAAACTGGTCCTAACGTAGACATCCTTCCTCTAATCTTAAACTGGTCCTAACATAGACATCCATCATCCAGTCTTAAACTGGTCCTAACAGACATCTGTCCTCTCACGTTAAACTGGTGCTAACGTAGACATCCTTCCTCTAATCTTAAACTGGTGCTAACGTAGACATCCTTCCTCTAATCTTAAACTGGTCCTAACAGACATCTGTCCTCTCATGTTAAACTGGTCCTAATGTAGACATCCTTCCTCTAATCTTAAACTGGTCCTAACAGACATCTGTCCTCTCATGTTAAACTGGTCCTAATGTAGACATCCTTCCTCTAATCTTAAACTGGTCCTAACATAGACATCTGTCCTCTCATGTTAAACTGGTCCTAATGTAGACATCCTTCCTCTAATCTTAAACTGGTCCTAACAGACATATGTCCTCTCATGTTAAACTGTTCCTAATGTAGACATCCTTCCTCTAATCTTAAACTGGTCCTAACATAGACATCTGTCCTCTCATGTTAAACTGGTCCTAATGTAGACATCCTTCCTCTAATCTTAAACTGGTCCTAACAGACATCTGTCCTCTCATGTTAAACTGTTCCTAATGTAGACATCCTTCCTCTAATCTTAAACTGGTCCTAACATAGACATCTGTCCTCTCATGTTAAACTGGTCCTAATGTAGACATCCTTCCTCTAATCTTAAACTGGTCCTAACAGACATATGTCCTCTCGTGTTAAACTGTTCCTAACGTAGACATCCTTCCTCTAATCTTAAACTGGTCCTAACATAGACATCCATCCTCCAGTCTTAAACTGGTCCTAACAGACATCTGTCCTCTCACGTTAAACTGGTGCTAACGTAGACATCCTTCCTCTAATCTTAAACTGGTCCTAACAGACATCTGTCCTCTCATGTTAAACTGGTCCTAATGTAGACATCCTTCCTCTAATCTTAAACTGGTCCTAACAGACATCTGTCCTCTCATGTTAAACTGGTCCTAATGTAGACATCCTTCCTCTAATCTTAAACTGGTCCTGACAAACATCTGTCTTCTCATGTTAAACTGGTCCTAACGTAGACATCCTTCCTCTAATCTTAAACTGGTCCTAACATAGACATCCATCCTCCAGTCTTAAACTGGTCCTAACAGACATCTGTCCTCTCACGTTAAACTGGTGCTAACGTAGACATCCTTCCTCTAATCTTAAACTGGTCCTAACAGACATCTGTCCTCTCATGTTAAACTGGTCCTAATGTAGACATCCTTCCTCTAAACTTAAACTGGTCCTAACAGACATCTGTCCTCTCATGTTAAACTGGTCCTAATGTAGACATCCTTGCTCTAATCTTAAACTGGTCCTGACAAACATCTGTCCTCTCATGTTAAACTGGTCCTAACGTAGACATCCTTCCTCTAATCTTAAACTGGTCCTAACAGACATCTGTCCTCTAATCTTAAACTGGTCCTAATGTAGACATCCTTCCTCTAATCTTAAACTGGTCCTAACATAGACATCCATCCTCCAGTCTTAAACTGGTCCTAACAGACATCTGTCCTCTCATGTTAAACTGGTCCTAATGTAGACATCCTTCCTCTAATCTTAAACTGGTCCTAACAGACATCTGTCCTCTCATGTTAAACTGGTCCTAATGTAGACATCCTTCCTCTAATCTTAAACTGGTCCTAACAGACATCTGTCCTCTCATGTTAAACTGGTCCTAATGTATACATCCTTCCTCTAATCTTAAACTGGTCCTAACAGACATATGTCCTCTCATGTTAAACTGGTCCTAATGTAGACATCCTTCCTCTAATCTTAAACTGGTCCTAACAGACATCTGTCCTCTCATGTTAAACTGGTCCTAATGTAGACATCCTTCCTCTAATCTTAAACTGGTCCTAACAGACATCTGTCCTCTCATGTTAAACTGGTCCTAATGTATACATCCTTCCTCTAATCTTAAACTGGTCCTAACAGACATATGTCCTCTCATGTTAAACTGGTCCTAATGTAGACATCCTTCCTCTAATCTTAAACTGGTCCTAACAGACATCTGTCCTCTCATGTTAAAATGGTCCTAATGTAGACATCCTTCCTCTAATCTTAAACTGGTCCTAACAGACATCTGTCCTCTCATGTTAAAATAGTCCTAATGTAGACATCCTTCCTCTAATCTTAAACTGGTCCTAACATAGACATCCATCCTCCAGACTTAAATTGGTCCTAACAGACATCTGTCCTCTCACGTTAAACTGGTCCTAACGTAGACATCCGTCCTCTAATCTTAAACTGGTCCTAACAGACATCTGTCCTCTCATGTTAAACTGGTCCTAACTTAGAAATCCTTCCTCTAATCTTAAACTGGTCTTAAGCTGCATCACAAGAACAGACATGGTTTGCGTCTGTGTTCTGAAATGAAATAAGCTATAAACTAGTTTGTATTCAGACGGTCTGCTGTGCTGGTCTAGAATCTGCAAACATCACTCATACCTTTGGACATCTGGAACACGTATGTTGTTAAACAATGCACATCTTAATATTATTTAATTATATTTATTTTTGTTACCTTACTGCAACACTTTGGGGGGTTTTCCACTTCAGTTTGACACTTGGCTAATGGCCGCCTGCTCAGATGCCTTGAAGCTACAGATAAACTATTTAATATTTCCAAAGTCAAATGCCGTTAAAATGCTGGCCATTTAGTCAGTGTCCAGAAATGTCAACATGTTACATTTACATACTATGCTTGCAGTATGGACTACATTCTCTCATGTCTCCGGGCTAGTCTGCAGGTTACAGAGCATTTATCTGGTAGTTGCTAAAATGTTGTATTAAATTAAATAGTGTCCCCCATTTCACTGAGGCTGCTCAACAATGTATCAACACAAGCCGTTTCTTTCCACATGGAACACATATTGTGTATTCTGGGTAGCTGGTTTTCTGTTCATCTGTTGGCAGACGGCAGCAGGGTGAACAGGCTGGGTCTGGCTGGGTTCGTCTTTGAATATCCCTGCAGTATCCCTGATGCTCCAGCGATGGTACCAGTGATGTTCTGGGAGCTTCCTCTCCTCTCAACATCCCAGTCAGGATGCTTTCTATTGCTCATCTGGAAACGTTCAGAAGAACTTGTTTCTTAAATTCCCATTGGAATTACAGTGATGGGGTCGAAGTCTAGCTTTGGCTACTACTTTAGTTTATCTAAGAGCTTGAGTTTCATTAGCATTACATTGAGCATTATAGCCTCAGAATGAATTGTGAGAAATTGTGTTTAAAAGTTTGATTTCCACCATTTGTTTGACACAAAGATCATTTTTCTATTTACATGAAATTGGCTTTCATCATGCGATGGAATTATGGAATTATTACACAAAAACTATAATTCACACTAAACATTTTATCAAAAATATGAGTAGTAGTAGTATCATGTGGAAATGAAATCCATGCTGAACTATTATATCGTTTTGCTATTGGGTGGGTTGCTTCTGGAGGGATTTTATGAGTATAAAGACAATATGTATGTTCCCAGGTTTTGAAATTGAGTGCGTTGTCTTGCATGCAGCTTTTATTACAGTTTGCAGGTATTTATTTCAAACAAACGTCCACCAGATGATTTGACTGATTGGTCCTGTCGGCTCTCCATGGCTGCCTCTCTCTAGGCTTGATGGGTTTTAAAGAGAGGGTAATAACTGTAGTCAGACTTCGCCAAACTGCCACTACAATAAGCCATAAACAGCTAACAACTACCCTTCTGTGTGATGGGAACACACATGGAAAGACAAAAGAGGATCTACATAACTGTCCTTAAAGGATGGCACACCACATTCTCTACCATTGTTGAGGCTCTGTAAGAACAGCGCCCCCTGTCTGACATCCTGTCCTTCATCTAATTCCAACTTGTACTTCTTCAATCAAGTACATTTCTGGTGAGTTTGTTTACACAGCAGTGTCTCCAAATGAATGATGTCTTGGTTTTGAAATATCTTTTTCAGCTGAGTACCTGCCGTTTCTTTTTATGATGATGTAACACCGACTACATACCTGAGTGACACAACACAACCGCCAGGGAGACGGGAGCAAACAACACTAGCTCTACTTCAGCATTTGCTTTGGTACAAAATGTTCATCACAGCAAAATGCTTCTTGTGACTCTTAACGCCTGGGCCTTGTGGTTTCACTATTGCTTCAGTCTCATCCTCACAACTAGGCCACCGCTGCTTTCCCCACATCTCACCTTCCACTAGTGTTGTGTTAGGTGAGATAGAAGGTGAGGTAAGGGGAATATGATTAGAGATTGTGAGATGAACAGGGGGGTGGGAAGACAACCGTAGAACCTTATGTAACCTGTCTGTGGAGGAGTGGGGGAGAAGATGAAGAGAGGGAGGATTGCAGCGTATGCAAGCTGAGGATGACAAGATATAACTCATCTGTGGATTAAATGTGTGCTTTTCCCCCACAAGTGCCTGTGTGAGGCTCAATGTTTCTTTGCTGAAGCTTTTTATGAAGTCCCATCAGGATCCACCACCGAAACACCGCAGAGTACTAATGCTAATTTTTCCTGAGGAAACTGTGTGTGTGTGTGCAGGATGTTGAGATGTGGCGCTGTGTAACGACATGCAGTATAACTACATGCAGCATAACGACATGCAGTATAACGACATTTTAATGTAAATATTATGTCATTTGTGATGTGCTTCGTGTGATGACAAGTTTTGACGGGTTTTTATATATGATTTTAATGTGTTTTTGGCCCTGTAATCATGACGATTTCCCCCCAGTATTCTCTTTCCTGTGTCAATTTGCCTGACAGGTTTTTATCATGGGAAGCTGACTAATGTGCGCATAATAGCAGGCTTGCAGGGGAGAATGTGTTCGTGAATGAGAAGCCTCCATCTCTGGAAGGGAGAAGAAAGGCAGTGGTGGTCGATGCCATAACAAAGCTCATTTACATCTGAAACAGCCAAACAGCAAAGAAGAGGGCCGTGCAGAGACAGAGGATGTCCATAAATCAAAACCAGTCCTCGTAGATCACCTCTCAGCCACAGCGCCCCAGCAATCAACCACAATGCACTTCTGCTGGGAGAAAGTCCGGCAGTGTTTGGCTCTTTTATTATGGGCTACATGATTTAATTCAACTTAGTAACAAGTGCTCACTTACAGATAAGGAAGTTGTAGCACAATAACACACTTAGCTTGAATTATTTCAAAATGCACAGAGCTGTACTTTAAATATCAGGCATTGTGGGTAATTTTCTGACTTCATTAAGAGGGAAATCTAAATAATGAGGGATTGGGATTTATGAATCACCGTCAGTGTTGTTTGTGAATAGAGTGAAAATATGAAAACCAATGTAGGAAAAAACTATTGTTGTAACTCATAGGATTAAATGAGTTACAACAATAGTGTTACATCTGCAACTCTGCATAATATCAGAGGCCCAACATGCAATGGGCAATTGGATCCAAAACCTAATTTCCAGGCTTCTCCACCTCTTCCAGTCAGCTGACAGTGTGGAGGTGTGATGGTGGTCTGATACAGTTCAATCTATAACGCTGTCAATCCATTTCATTGAAGTTACAGAACGGCGGTCTGCTTCTGGATGCGGAACACGTCTGCCAGACCACCACCAACATACCGGCTCATACCGACTCCCAGAGAGTTGTTAAATATGTTCACTGTGTCGTCTGAATGTTTAGTGAGGATGATCACACCCTAGTGGGCTCGAAGCGTCCCACACCACGGTCACTAACCCGCATTATATCCCAGCATGCATTGCGCTGAGCAGCATTGAGACAAACCCATGGAAATAATACATTTAATGTGAGCAGAGCATCACCACACAGATTGGCACAAAGTACTTTGAATCGACGTATTTGTTTGTGAAAACACATTGACCGCTCCTTTTGTTACCTTTCACAATAAAAGCCCTAGGCATATATAAGTAGCATCACTGCTCACGAGGGGAACTCCAATTACAATATGTATACAAGTCAGTCATGTCAGTATGTATGATGAACAGCCACCATTCAGCTGACATGTTTGGATCGCATGGCAGCAGTGAGGTGAAAATAAGGCAGTGAAGTCCGAAGGTTTCTTTTCACGGATGTCTGACTACAGAGGAGAGACTGTGGGAGTGATGTCACAACGCCAACGCAGCCTACGACACCAACAAGCAGCAAATCTGCCTTCTTGCCCCAAGAACTCTCCAGCCATCGCAGCTCTCCTCCTGGCAGCCTCTCCTCCTGGCAGCCCTCCTCCTGGCAGCCCTCCTCCTGACAGCCCTCCTCCTGGCAGCCCTCCTCCTGGCAGCCCTCCTCCTGACAGCCCTCCTCCTGACAGCCCTCCCAGACCCAGAGCTACGAGGACGCCATCAGCCCCGGTTCTGGGTTCGAGAGCTGGAGGTCAGTGTAGGAGCAGAGCTTCACTTCCCTCATGGAAGGAGGGATCCATCACAGAACCAATAATATGAAGTGTTCCATGATTACAGCAGCATATAAACTAAACATATAAAGTAAACATATGATTTGTTTTGAAGCTACTGCTTTTAGGCAGGATACAAATAAAAACCAACAGCATGAAAGGAAAAACGGTTTGACTTGGAAAATAAGGCATTTTCATATCACAGAACCTGAACGACCTGAACCCTGACCCTATGAAAGACTCTGCCCCCTCTGCCTACTGCTATCTTTAAGGTTGCAATAACAGATGCAACAGCTGTTTATGACATTATTTTTTATTACAAAATGTAATTTGGGATTTAGAAGACAAATCTTTCTAATTGAATAATCAAACCATGAAACTCACCAAAGCCCTGAGCTATGTGTAACTATATGTGTTATTACTATATGTATTACTATATGTATTACTATATGTATTACTATATGTATTATTACTATATGTATTACTATATGTATTATTACTATATGTATTACTATATGTATTACTATATGTATTATTACTATATGTATTACTATATGTATTATTACTATATGTATTACTATATGAGTTACTATATGTATTACTATATGTGTTACTATATGTATTATTACTATATATATTACTATATGTATTACTATATGAGTTACTATATGTATTACTATATGAGTTACTATATGTATTACTATATGTGTTACTATATGTATTATTACTATATATATTACTATATGTATTACTATATGTGTTACTATATGTATTACTATATGTATTACTATATGTATTACTATATGTATTATTACTATATGTATTACTATATGTATTACTATATGTATTATTACTATATGTATTACTATATGTATTATTACTATATGTATTACTATATGTATTATTACTATATGTATTACTATATGAGTTACTATATGTATTACTATATGTGTTACTATATGTATTATTACTATATATATTACTATATGTATTACTATATGTGTTACTATATGTAATACTATATGTATTATTACTATATGTATTACTATATGTATTATTACTATATGTATTACTATAAGTGTTACTATATGTGTTACTATATGTGTTACTATATGTATTACTATATGTATTATTACTATATGTATTACTATAAGTGTTACTATATGTGTTACTATATGTATTACTATATGTATTACTATATGTATTATTACTATATGTATTACTATATGTGTTACTATATGTATTATTACTATATGTGTTACTATATGTGTTACTATATGTATTATTACTATATGTGTTACTATATGTGTTACTATATGTGTATACTATATGTATTACTATATGTATTATTACTATATGTGTTACTATATGTATTACTATATGTGTTACTATATGTGTTACTATATGTGTTACTATATGTATTATTACTATATGTGTTACTATATGTATTACTATATGTATTACTATATGTATTACTATATGTATTATTACTATATGTGTTACTATATGTATTACTATATGTATTATTACTATATGTGTTACTATATGTATTATTACTATATGTGTTACTATATGTATTACTATATGTATTATTACTATATGTATTACTATATGTATTATTACTATATGTATTATTACTATATGTATTACTATATGTATTATTACTATATGTGATTACTATATGTATTACTATATGTATTATTACTATATGTATTACTATATGTATTATTAATATATGTATTATTACTATATGTATTACTATATGTATTATTACTATATGTTTTACTATATGTATTACTATATGTATTATTACTATATGTATTACTATATGTATTACTATATGTATTATTACTATATGTGTTACTATATGTATTATTACTATATGTATTACTATATGTATTATTACTATATGTATTACTATATGTATTATTACTATATGTATTACTATATGTGTTACTATATGTATTATAACTATATGTATTACCATATGTGTTACTATATGTATTACTATATGTATTATTACTATATGTATTACTATATGTGTTACTATATGTATTATAACTATATGTATTACCATATGTGTTACTATATGTATTACTATATGTATTACTATATGTATTACGAAATGTATTACTCTATATATTAGTATAAACACTGATAGCAGTCACAAGTGCATTCCATCATGTCACACACACACACACACACACACACACACACACACACACACACACACACACACACACACACACACATGGATTCAATTCTAATTTACAAGCAAAGTAATGCAGCCGTTGGCAATAATTCCACCCTCTAAGTGTATCTGCAGCGAATACACAGACGTGTACGACGTCAGTGAGACGGCAGCTTTTATTCCATTTGTGGGACTGTAAATTGAATAATTAGGTTGGTGGCAAGAATAATCCGTTTTACTTACAGGGATTACAGCTGCTTTAATTAGAAGGAGGAAAAAAATGCAGCCGCACTTTTGTCTGCAGCCAACTGTCTCTGCTGTGGGACAACTTCCATCACGACAGTAAGGAGTCGTCTGCATACGGAACACAGTCCGTCTCATATGTGGAACAGATGTTTAACTGGAACAGCAAATCCTGTTCAGTTCCATTTTAGTCACGCAGTAGTTCTGTTCCTGGAACACCAGCGCTGTGCTACTTTAATGTGCAGGCTCACTGTATGTAGGAGAGGAGAGCAGCGCGACGCGACAACACACACACACACACACACACACACACACACACACACACAGTACCTCACTGGCCATAATCCTCCGAATGTGTGTCAAAATGTAGGATTAACAATTGCCACAACCTATGTGTGAGCTTTAAGATGCTAATGCTCTAATGCTGCTATGACATCACACACTGGTGCTTCTGATGCCTCCATCCATCACACAGCACAGTGCAGCAGACAGTATAGTGCATGTGTGTGTGTGTGTGTGTGTGTGTACAAGGTAAAGACATGTGAGATGAGATGTAGCAGCGGTGTAATCTATTACCTGTGACCGTTTTAGTCACCCACTCGCATCACATGACCTGATCATGAACACAGAGAGACAGACAGACAGACAGACAGACAGACAGGCAGACAGACAGAAAACACCATGCACAGACACAGGTTTAGGCCCCTCCCCCTCCCTCCCGTCACTTAGATTTAACTGTGAGACACTGTGAAGATATACATATTCTTCCCTCAGGGACACTTACAGACTGGTGGTTAAATAATCTACCACGGCATCCATTGTAGGTTAGAATTCATAAAGATTGATATGAAAATATAAGGAGAAATACATTGTTTGTTCTCTGAGATCAAGATGGTACATTTCTTAGAAAGAAAATCTGATCCATCCATCCAAAATCCATTCCTCCATCCATCCATCCATCCATCCATCCATCCATCCATCCATCCATCCATCCATCCATCCATCCAAAATCCATTCCTTCATCCCTCCCTTCATCCATCCATCCATCCATCATCCCTCCATCCATCCATCCATCCATCCATCCCTCCATCCATCCATCCATCCAAAATCCATTCCTCCATCCCTCCCTTCATCCGTCCCTCCATCCATCCATCATCCCTCCATCCATCCATCCAAAATCCATTCCTCCATCCCTCCCTTCATCCATCCATCCATCATCCCTCCATCCATCCATCCATCCATCCATCATCCCTCCATCCATCCATCCATCATCCCTCCATCCATCCATCCATCCATCATCCCTCCATCCATCCCTCCATCCATCCAAAATCCATTCCTTCATCCCTCCCTTCATCCATCCATCCATCCATCATCCCTCCATCCATCCATCCATCCAAAATCCATTTCTCCATCCCTCCCTTCATCCAACCATCCATCATCCCTCCATCCATCCATCCAAATCCATTCCTCCATCCCTCCCTTCATCCATCCATCCATCCCTCCCTTCATCCATCCATCCATCCCTCCCTTCATCCATCCATATAAAATCCATTCCTTCATCTTCCATCCATCATCCATCCATCCAAAATCCATTCCTTCATCATCCATCCATCATCAATCCATCCATCCAAAATCCATTCCTCCATCCCTCCCTTCATCCATCCATCCATCCATCCAAAATCCATTCCTTCATCCCTCCCTTCATCCATCCATCCATCCATCATACACCCATCCATCCATCCATCCAAAATCCATTCCTTCATCCCTCCCTTCATCCATCCATCCATCATCCCTCCATCCATCCAAAATCCATGCCTTCATCATCCATCCATCATCCATCCATCCATCCATCATACCTCCATCCATCCATCCATCCAAAATCCATTCCTTCATCATCCATCCATCCAAAATCCATTCCTCCACCCATCCCTTCATCCATCCATCCAAAATCCATTCCTCCATCATCCATCCATCCAACCAAAATCCATTCCTCCATCCCTCCCTTCATCCATCCATCCATCATCCCTCCATCCATCATCCCTCCATCCATCCATCCAAAATCCATTCCTCCATCCCTCCCTTCATCCATCCATCAATCCATCCATCATCCCTCCATCCATCCATCCATCCAAAATCCATTCCTCCATCCCTCCCTTCATCCATCCATCCATCCATCATCCCTCCCTCCATCCATCCAAAATCCATCCCTCCCTTCATCCATCCATCCATCCATCATCCCTCCCTCCATCCATCCAAAATCCATTCCTCCATCATCCATCCATCCAAAATCCATTCCTCCATCCCTCCCTTCATCCATCCATCCATCCATCCAAAATCCATTCCTCCATCCCTCCCTTCATCCATCCATCCATCCATCCATCCATCCATTATCTCTCCATCCATCCATCCCTTCATCCATCCAAAATCCATTCCTCCACCATCCATCCATCCCTCCATCCATCCATTATCCCTCCATCCATCCATCCCTTCATCCATCCAAAATCCATGCCTCCATCATACACCCATCCATCCATCCATCCATGCACATCTTTCCAGCTCGGACAATTCCATTCGATGGTAAGCAACGTTATCGCGAGGCGGCAGCTTTCAGGGCTTTCAAAGCAAGCGCTCCCTCAGAGCCTGATAGCTGTGCTGCAGCCAGAGATTGGACGCTTGTTTCACAGTTCAACCAGATGCTTCTTGATTGAGTTCTTGGTGAAGAAAACACAAAGTTGTTTGAGTTGTGGGAGCGACAGCCGTTCATCTTTCCAGTAGTAGAAGAAGAATCATCAGGTAATGAGAACTGTGAGATTGTTACATCCCATAATGCATGGTTTGGATCTGCTGTCTCTGCTTCAACCCGAGCCATTTAAATCCACAGTTTTAGAAATGCATGAAATGAAACCTCGGATGTCTCTTCCAGTAAGGAGGAGCTCGTTTACAGGGAAGCTCGGCGCCAATGTCCCGACTACTGAACTGAACATCAAGCGCGTCAAAACATGGGTGAAAACGCAAGGGCAGGCGTTGGCAATTAGTAAGCTGACTGATGTGCGTGGGCGGGTCTTCTTCCCTTTGTGTGTGATGACACGGCGTCCTCCTGTCAGAGGGGAAGGAACGTGGCCGGTTTGGCTGAGCGAGTCTCCGAGCGGCGGAGACGTGGCGTGGGTGGATGCAGCCTCCGACACGCTAACGCTGGCTAAACCGCCACACATGTAATGAGTGCTTCTCGCTTCTGTGCTCCCTGAAGAAGATGCACACACACACACACGTGCACATTCACTCCCACGTGCACACGGCAACAAAGGGAGGGCAGATTAAAGCTTTCATGTGATTCCTTGTGAGTTGCACATACAAGCGCCGTGCAGAGCTGCTCTTTGTATCCCGACTTCCTACACATGAAAACAAAGTACGGCACACATATGAAGGACTGAGATGTTGCCGCGGCCTCCGTCACCCGTTGCCTCCAGGCTGCAGAGCCACAATGAGAGGAGCGATGGCCTGTTAATTATGAAGAAGTAACCCATGAAGCTGATTGGTGTCCAACCTTCCCTCGGAGCCCCGTCTGACTCAATCTCCATATTAAAAGGCTTTCCACGAGGGTGCCATTCTTTGATTCCACTGAATGTTTTCTTTTTCTGCCACTAATGGAACACGCTTCCACAGGTTTGAGAACAGACTATTCACAATAAAGTAGAGAGCCGTTAGTCAGGGTGAGGCTACGATAGCAGGAGGTACAATGAAGGAAACACAAACCACCCTTGAGTCATAAATGTAGGAGATGTTGTATTTTTGACTGCCAGAATCAAAAGAGTACGAAGGAACGTTTCAAATAATTCATCCTAGAAACTGTGTGTAAATGTCTGTCGGCTAGTTTCATGATACTGATAACTAACAGGAGATTTATTCTGCCTCCACTTAGCTCCGCCCCCTAAAAACATCATCATGTTCAGTGACAGAAAGGACTGTGAATCTGATGCGGAGGGAAGGTCAGTGCACATGTGGCCATCAGGCTTGAATGGACAGCTCCCTCTCCTTCATGGTTGCTCATCTTCTTCTGGCAACTATACGTACTTAAAAGAAGAAGTGCTTACCCTGTGATGCGTGGCAGCGTGTCGGTGGAGAAGAGGGCAAGCGGGGGTTTGTCCCGTTCTATGAGCCATATGGTGTATTGGCCACTTTGTTTGGGGTGGAGGAACACAGCCATGTCCAGGCTGCAAGGACCCTGTCCCCCCCACAGCCAAGGACTCAGCACCCAGGGGCCCCCGAAGGCTGAGCTGTTCACCCAGAAGAACTGACCTGGAGGAGAGAGAGACAGACAAACAGCTGTAGAACACAGAGCAGAGCCACAGACAGGCTGCAGGAGCCACAGACAGGCTGCAGGAAACATGACGGACGTATTGATCTGGTGGAAACACACATCAGTCGTTGTGAGAAAGCTTGAAAAGTGATGAGTGTTTCTACAGTGCTGAACGTGACGTGCTGGTGCAGTACGTACAGGATCCAGATGAGTGATGGGCTGTGATTTCAAATAGTTTCCAGGCGATGGCTGAGAGTAGCTCTTGATGAAAATTCATGAAATAAAGCTGCTTTGAAAAAGAGGAGTCAATGACATCCCTTGCCCCCCCAAAGAGGGGTAGCGGGTGAAAAATCAAAGCACAGTTTTTTTTCTGGCTTTGATATGAAGTCCCATTTCACTTTCAAACCTATTGCGCTCATTCAAGCAGGAAGTTCATCAGAAACAGAAAGTGTGTGTGTGTGTGTTGGGGGGGAGGTGGGGGGCCCCGAGAAGCTAAACTTGAAAGGAGGAAGATCCATTTTTAATATTCTCAGTTAAGAAAAGCAGCGTTGATGAGGGGAAGCAAAGAAACGTCTCAGGAAGCAGCCAGTGATCTGGCGTCAGTGTCCGGGTCTCCAGGTGTTACAGTTAGAGATACATGTACATCATGTATGAATAGAAGACACTCAAACAGTCTTTTGGTATTACTAGTGTGTGGAATCTGTATGTTACCCATGGTATGATACCCAGGCGGCAACCTAGCAATTCTATGAGGAAATGAGGCGACTTCTCATTGAGTGAACATTTTAAACATGAGATTCTGGTCCTGCTGGTCTTGGTCTATGATTTGGGCTTTGTGACCTGGTGATTGACGGGCCTCGCTACCTCCACTACTAATGCAATTAGCTACTAAGATTATTTCAACACAATTTGTTAGCAGCTTCACAACAGGATCCAAATGGATCCAGATCCAGTAAGGGTGCTGCTCGGAGTGCAGCTCTAAGGCTTGTGTTCATCGGATCCACCCGTCGCTCCTCCACAGTCCAAATATGATAATTTTCTTCACTTGGTGTGGAAAAAATCGATGATGATGATGATGACGATGTCTAAAATGCTGAATTAGACGCTTCAAAACCATAGTCCACAAACCAACGGGTGACTTCACAACGGCTTCTTCTATACAATCTTTGCTGGACCTCTGTTCACCCTCTTTGCTTTTTCCTTTCACATTTGCATGCATCGTGCATACAGGGGCCAGACAATTTGGCAAGGCCAGTCCGAGAGCTTGCAAGGAGTTGGCCGGCAATGTGTGCTGCATGCATTTACCACACACCCAACAGTGATTTGATAGGAACGCTTTAAGACTCAGCCTGCAAGAGCTTTGGGCCTGAAGGCAGAAACCTATTAACTCCTGTTTCCCAGTCCAAATAAGATGAAGAAATACCTGCTTGGGTGCGATAATCAGCAGAGTACAAATTATAACTGCAAGTGCAAAGGAAAGACTGCATTTCCATTAGCAGATTTCTGCTTCGTCTTCACGTGTGAATACTGCTGCCTAAAAGAGCCCGATGCCCTCATTTACTGCATCACAAGGCCTGGTTCAACTGACTGTCTGCACCAATCTGCACACTGCAACGTGATCATCAGAGCGGCTTTAAGCAGTAGAGACCGAAATGATTTCGAACCGGCTTTGCATTTAAACATGGAATGGAAATTCATGGTGCCGTAGACACCTGTCTATTAGATTAGTTTCCTTGCGTGTTGTAATGAACCTGAGCGGATCCACTGGGAGTACTCCCATCCAGTTTGCTAATCTTTGTCGGGATATAAACCATGCAAATTATATCTTTGCTTAAACACAATGGGTCTTCACTTAAAGCAAATGTAAGACTGAGGTCGTGGAAGAAAGTCTCAATAAACACTAATCTGGAGGTTCTTTCTTTTGTTGGTAACCCACACCAGCGTTGCTTCTCTAGTCGGCCTGTTCATTTATCTGTGAAGTTACGATTTCATCAGCAGTTTATATATACCATTAAATATGAACTGGCACTTGGTCATTGTCCCGGAGGAAGAAGACAAGAAGACATTTCAATCCAAAGTGATACTATTCTGTATCATTGAATAAAGCTGGTAAACACTTTCTCTCGCTCTCGTTTTTTTTACAGATTCAATCAACCGATTGTTGAAATATCGCAAATCAGGCAAACTTTTGGTGAAAGGAGAATTCCCTGAGATAATTAGATTGCAGCTAAAGGCCAGAGAGACGGAGGCCAACACGCCATTCAACTTGTGTGTTCTGCCAAATCCTCTTATAACATTATGCATTCACCCAAGGCCAACACAGACTATTCAACTGCCTCACGTTTTAATTTACAACCCATTCATTGGTGCAACATGGTGACAACTTCCACTGCAGATGGAAGAGCAAAAGTCTGTCCCGTGTGCTGATAAGCAGCATAGTCATTGTGTATATCTGTTGGTTTCTTCTGTAAAAGGATATTCTGACACAAACCTACAACAACTTATGTCCGTTGGCCACGAGGGGGCAGAGTTAAGTTTATGAAAAAGATCATAGTTTGTGTGAAAGTAATAATATATCAATGTCATGTAACAACCATAACAACAACTTACAAATAGCAACTGTACTTCGAGGACTTTCACGTAACAAGCACGACAAGTTGAAGTCCTTTTTTGGCCCGTCTACCTCTCCGACCCTGAGCAGACCTTCTGATTTGCTATGATCAAAAAGGGTCACTCGATATATTCTTTTTATTGCTATGCACATCACTTGTTAATAATAACAACACACCGCTTACACTGACCAAATGTAAAAACAGAACATGCTATACCGATCTCTTTTCTTGGACCGCAGAGCGAAACAATGAGCTGGAACTGTGAAGCCGAGCGGTGCTGCAGACTCAGGTGATCCTTCTCTGGAGATTCATCACTACAAGGACCCCTGTCACATTGTTTTCCCATTGTCATTTGATACATTGTTATCATAAAAATATGAATTATAGCAGCTTTAAATGGTTGAAGAGGTGTTTTATGGTGAAAAAAGAAGAACCTCAGCATGATTGCTTTGTGACAGTTTTTTAAACTATTGGGTGTATAGCTGTTAATAAATAATTCATCAGTTATTTCTCTACTCTGCAGCCCCTCGACCTTGCACAATAAATTTCAGGTCCTTTCACTCAGCACTTTACAGGACATAATTAATAAACTAAAGCCCAGATTTCTGAAGGTTTAACAGTGTTGGTCACACATTTTTTGTATATCTTTAATAAGTCTCTGCCATCTGTGTGTGGGTTAGAGTATTCTATCCATGCCTCAAGCACGCGTAATGGCACAATAAACCTAGCCCTTGTATCAACCAATACGATACTGGACCAGGGTCTAGGTTTGAATGGAGTGGGAGTGACTGTATAAAAAAGACCAGAGACCAGATATGTTTGATGCAAAAGCAGACAATTTACTGAACAAAATATCATTGTCATTGAAAATATGAATTATCCTGCAGGTCTCAAAGGCTAAGGAATTTTTTTTCACTGCAAGTTCAAATTATTTAAAACTCAATTTCAAGTTGTTTTAACCTGTTTGGATTCAGTTAACAATCCACTTTAGCTCAAAAATCCAGTCCTAATTCTGAATCAGTTCTGTCCGAGAGGAAATAAAGAAAGAAAACTGGTTTACCAACAGTCCATCCATGTGCAGCAGATCCCCTCACTGACACCATGAAGCCAGGTTTGGAGAAACCCGTTAATTCCTGCTGTGGGCTCCGTACTCTGAGCCTAACTACGGGAATAAGGTGCATCGAGGCTCTTAAATGGACGCGTCTTTTTCCCAATAATGAGTTATTAAAATGTTTTTTAAGTGACTCTCAATCAATTAAATATACACCTTTTAAACCACTGCTAAAAAGGGGTTTGAGTCTTATTTATCAAACAGAACTTTCTCACTAATGGTTGGTGGTGCCTCTTCTTCTGTGGGCCCTGCGACCTGGGGTGTTCCACAAGGCTCCATCCTGGCCCCCTTGTTGTTCTACAATATTCAATACTATTGTTATGCAGATGACACACACATCTCATTAAAAAACAGAGAAGTAGGCAATATTGGTCGGTTACATACAGTGGCTTATGTCCCAAAACCTTCTCCATCTGAAGGAAAACTAATCTGATATAATTGTTTGCTCCCTATAAATCGATACCTATTTAGAAAAAACATCCATCTTGCTCCCTTTCCACAAAAGTTAATCCTGCAGCCGAAGACCTGGATGTTTTGTATTTGGCAGTGACCTCCCATTTGAAAAGCAGGATTCAGGGGTTGTTCAATCATGTTTTAATCAGCTGAGTGGCATGTCAAACATCTTATTTCAGTCGACCTGATCTTGACGAGTAATTCATGCTTTGATCTCTTCATTATCAGGTTATTGTAATTGTAATCGCTGTGTTGTAGTAAGATACAATATGAGATCAGACCAGTTTTAACCTCCCTTCACTGCTCACAAGTATGTTTTAGAGTTCATTTGAAGAAGTTACTTTGGACCATGAACTACTTCATGGTCCAGCTCCGTTTACATTGCTGAATGTCTGCTCCCCTATGAGCCAGAGCGTCACATCCATAGGTAGGACTCTGCTGGTTGCTCCAGAGTCCTGGCTCAAAACTGAAATTGACCAGGCTTTTGTAGTCAAGGCACCTCAGCTCTGGAAGTCGTCCCCCCTGAGCATCTAAGACTTGCAGAATCAGTAACATCTTTTCAAAGATTCAAGGATCATTTACTGACATTCTGCAACACAGGGTTGCTGTTGCGGCAAAGGCTGTTTTAGCTACAAAAAAATATGACAGAACATAAAATATGAACAGAAGTGCATTTCTGCAGTTTACTTTTTAAAATGAATATGGTAATAGAAAATTGATGAGCCGGTCTCCAGTCTGATCTGTGTCTCTAGGCTCTACGGGTCTGTTCACACTGCACCTCTCCGTTGACAGACCGGTGCCGACGAGGGAAGGCGTGTCTGGTTCATGGGGGAGATGCCTTTGCGGACGCAGCCAGCAGCCCTTGAAATCGCTTCCTGCTAGCCGGCTAATTGAGGGTACTTCCAGCGTCTTTATTATTAAAGTGCAACATGGATCCCGTTCTAGCCAGAAGAGCGTGTTTAAGTAATTCAGTCCCTGTATATGAACACAGGAAGTGATCATAAGGACCGGCCTGTTCCTAACCGCAACCTCCATGTTTTGTTTACATCAGCTTTTTACATGTGCTTTCCCCGGTCGTACCAATACGGCACGTTTATTGGCCAGCGTCAGAGTAGTTTATTTGCATTTATTTGCATGACACGATCTGATTGGCTGACGGATCCGTCAGCGCCTGAAAAGTTGAACTTTTTCTCAACTTATTTTTTTGCATGCGACGCAAGCGATGCAACGGAGTGGACCCACAATTCATTTCGCCATAACATGACGCAAGCAAAGTCAATGAGGTCCGTCAACAGAAAGGTGCAGTGTGAACAGGCCCTACCTGTCAGCGCAGTATAGTACAATAAGGAACATTCATACTGGTGTGAATTTAATCCTTCTATATTATTCTGGGGTATTTTATTCCCTTTTCCATTCCAGAGAAAGTAGTCCAAACCATGCCTCCTCTCTGACCCTTAGTCAGTAAGCAGCAAATAATATGTCATTGTCACAAACCACGGGGGTCTTTCAAAGCCAGTGAACAAGATGTTGCAGAAACCAGTATCGCCATGGGATAGCTGATGTAAAATCACTACACTTACAAAACTGTTGACACAGGCATGCATCTAGAAGCCTTTTAAAAGTCATACAATAAATCTAAAATTGTGAGTCAACAACAACTATACAGTAGTACACCAAACAACAATTTCACACTCATGCCATATCTTCTGTACTTGAGATTTGACGTCAAGTCAAATTGCTTTTGGATTGTTCAGGTGTTAATCCAGCATGCATACTGTGGCAGTATATTAATAACGTCTTGACTGCTTAAAGTTCAGACCAGAAGAGTGCCGGGGCAATAAGCAGTGCCGATCCTTGAACAAGCAATTAAAGAAGTACAAGCAAATTGTCCACGATTTGTGAATAATTTTAGAAAATGTCAAAAAAGAAAAATGACTAATCTGAATAAGTGAATACAACCAGACAGTGTTTACAGATGTGTCACCTACTGTGGATGCAACTCACTGAGCAAAGCAACCATGACATGGAACAGTGCATGAAAACCACCTCAAACATCTGGAGCAGGAGGGGAACGTCATCTCTGATTTATATCACATGTTTGGACTTCAGACACATCTAATAGTAAAGCGCTGCATACCTACAAACCGGAGGGAAGCCTTGGAAACCACTGCAGGTATAAATACTATTGTTTTGTCATGGCTTCACTCTGCTGTCACAAAGTCCAACGGCTGCCCATGTGTTCTAGGATGTGCAGTGTTGCAGGCGTCAAAGTCAAAATGAGGGAATATTTGAAAAAAACATTAAAGTTTGAACATTAAATATCTTGTCGTTGTAGTGTATTCAATTGAATATAGGTTGAAAATGATTTGCAAATCGTTGAATTTGGTTTTTATTTACGTTTTACACAACATCCCAACTTCATGGGAATTGGGGTTGTACGTTGAAGAAGCTGCTCAATCTTCTTTCTATCAGTTGAGACTTGAGTGGGTATATTTGCTCAAAAGATTGGGGCTTTATCTCGTAGTTGTTGCTTTTAAAACATATGAAACAGACTGGTTTGGACTTGCCTGTGGGAAGAACAGACATGTAAGAGTCTGTCCAATGTTGATCAAGAGCTCCGTTTCGCTGCCTACATTTCTCTTTTTGGAGCTCGGCTCTTTGGCATGATAGCTTCTTCCTCTGACTACTGTCCCTCCTCTTGTCTCCTGTCTGTCTGTCTGTCTGTCTGTCCTTCTGTCTGTCTGACTCGTGTCACAATTTTTATCACAATGGACAGATATGATTGGCTGAATGGCAACAAGTCAAATTATTTTGCAATGTATACAGCTGGACTGCGAGTTTCTGAGCCACTGAAAAGCAATGGTTGACAATGATTGGAGCAAACAGGTCTGACATGTCCAGGTGCATTCACACCAAACACGTTACTCACTCCAGTTTTACCTCAGGATCATTTGTATCAAAGGCAGAGTAGGTCATTTGAAAAAAAAAACACAGAGAATTTGATTTGAATGCATCACCGAACCAAAATAGTCCCGCCCCCTTCGTTCAGACCTCCGTTCAAAGCCCCGCCCCCAGAACGCCAAACAAGTGCTCCAGATCAGCAGAGCACAATCAGGAAGTAACATTGACAGACAGACAGGCTGGCCGTCCAATTGTTTTCTTCGGCCGGACTTTTTTGATTGGACAGGGTTTCTACAGTCAAAGATGACATTCTTAAAGTTCTGTTTTTATGTCAGAGCATTTCATGTTTTCATTGCTATCGCTGTGTTGTGAGGATTTCAAGTAATACCACAGAAAGTGTTTCTGAATAGAATCACCTACTCAACCTTTAATTTGAGGATTAGAGGAGGTGGGGCTTACCTCCCTGTCGACCCTGACAATCAGTCATGGCAGAAATAACAACTGTTGCTGCTTTGTTCATGTTGTGGAAGTCGCAGATACTCTGGTTAATCAAACGGCATCATGTCTGAGTTCAGAACATCACCCAGAGGTGCTCGGTGAATTTCACTCAGCTGCATTCACTGTGAACAGATACATGTGACACACATTGGCTGGTTTACTACAGCAGTATGTTATGTCGTCAAATTCAAACAATTTAGTTGTGATTTAATTGCATGAAAAAGGATAAGAATGATGGTGAAGTAACAACATAATGATTACAATTTGTAAAAAGTCCAAAGTCATGGTTTGTTAAGTCTGTCTGCCAGACGATAAGCAAGCACCTTTTAAAATGCTGTTCGTACCACAGGCCGTCTCTGCTTGGTGCTGGTTTGGTTCCGTCTCCGTATGAAATGGAAGATACCATCGGAGACCACAGACCACTACCATGTGATTAGTCTACATGTCTGATTCAGTGACAACAGGACGAGATCTCAACACTGACTGGCTTTCACGTCAGAATGTCACACATGCACGAAGCCGCCCAACGTGAATTTGCATGGATTTGTATCTTTGCATCGACTTTATATGCAATTGCACCATGCAAATATTTGCTTGCCTTTTGGTGTGAGCAAACCTTTAGACAACATGGACTTAGCTGTTATCACCTCATTACCATAACATCTGAAAGTGGGGGTCTCATTGTCCCCACCTTTCTGCCACTAAACTGGTGTAAACAGTTTTCACTAATCTTCTTTGATTTGATAAAAACAAGATTTTCTGCAGCTTTCAGCACTACGACTTAAGCTGGAGTTGTGAGGCTGCTGTGTTTGTTTAGTTGTGTCGTCGTCGTCACAGGAACTCTGCCAAATGTGTGATCATGTTCATTTTCTTTTAATTCCAAGGCACTCAGCCACATCAGGACAGCTGCTTTTATTGATTGACTGATTGTGTTTTCTGTTGACAGTGGCTGCACAGCTGGAAGATGTGTTGTTGTTGTGGTCTCACTGATACCAACAACAAGATGTGGAAGTCAGCAGCAGCACAGCAGCAGCACAGCAGCAGAACAGCAGCAGAGAGTGGAGGGCACTGAGCACGCACCGACATCAGCAGGACTCTGGAGCAAGTGTTTAATGAGGCAACTATCACTACTGCAATCCACAAAACCCATCGATGTGTTGTTGATTATTCCAAAGCAACCTCAACCATTGAGAGAACTACTAGTCTTATCGGCCAAAATAAGTGGACATCACACACACTTATTTCATAAACAAAAAGGCAGGAGTACATGAAGCTGATTAGAAAATCTACATCACAGACAGCAAACCTTGACATTCCGATCTCCTTTAAGAAATTTAGCCAGCTGGCTTTGTGTCGTTATGACTTTGTTGTGGTTGTTTTGTGGTGAGTTAAAAAAAAAGTTAAAGTTTTAAAAATAAGTGCAACCCTTGGAGTTTAGGATGTAACATTCCAACATTTCCATTCTCAATTATAACCCATCAGTTTCAACAGCACTTTTGGGACTGATACAATTTGTTACAAAGATGTGGTTCCCAAATTTAACCAGTTTTGATCACTTTGAACTTGAAAGGAATCAAAGAATACTTAATAATACTACATTAAGACATTGAGATCCATACCAATACCAGAATAGAATACCATAGAAAAGAGCATGCTTACATCTTCTGAATCCCCCCAGTCTCTACAACAGGTCCATTTATACAGTGAGTTAGTTGGATCCATACAATTGCATTAACTCATTGGATCCACAAGAATCTCCGCTTTCTGATCAAATACAATTCACACAATGCTGAGACTGTTTTGGGACCCCAGTATGCAGAAATATGACTTCTCACCCTCTCACAACGGCTGCTTTTGATCTGACACCATGTCTTCACTGCTCCAGCCTATTACAGACAGGAAGGTCGGCCATCTTGCAGGTCTCAGAAGGTGACAGTGTCACCAGTAATGAGACTCAACACAAACACAAGAGGAACTACTCGGTGGCCTGTTATCAGTGCAAGAAACCAACACATGTGACGTGTCTGGTTTGGCATCTTGTCATGTTGCTGCGTTCCACCATGAAGCCTCGTTTACACTTAGAGTACTTAGTATTTAATGAGACAGACAGGTAACCAGTCTATCACTGGGAGACATGTAGAGACAGACAGGTAACCAGTCTATCACAGGGAGACATGTAGAGACAGACAGGTAACCAGTCTATCACAGGGAGACATGTAGAGACAGACAGGTAACCAGTCTATCACAGGGCTGACATGTAGAGACAGACAGGTAACCAGTCTATCACAGGGAGACATGTAGAGACAGACGGGTAACCAGTCTATCACAGGGAGACATGTAGAGACAGACGGGTAACCAGTCTATCACAGGGAGACATGTAGAGACAGACGGGTAACCAGTCTATCACAGGGAGACATGTAGAGACAGACAGGTAACCAGTCTATCACTGGGAGACATGTAGAGACAGACAGGTAACCAGTCTATCACTGGGAGACATGTAGAGACAGACAGGTAACCAGTCTATCACAGGGAGACATGTAGAGACAGACAGGTAACCAGTCTATCACAGGGCTGACATGTAGAGACCCAGACAGGATAACTCAGTCTATCACAGGGTTTAGACACTGTTAGCCAGACAGACGGGTAAGCGCAGTCTAGTCACAGAGGATGACATGTACGTAGACAGACAGGTAACCAGTGACTATCACTGGGCAGTACATGTAGAGACAGACAGGTAACCAGTCTATCACAGTTGGATGACATGTAGAGACAGTCACAGGTAACCAGTCTATCACTGGGAGACATGTATTAGAGACAGACAGGTAACCAGTCTATCACAGGGAGACATGTAGAGACAGACAGGTAACCAGTCTATCACAGGGAGACATGTAGAGACAGACAGGTAACCAGTCTATCACAGGACCAACATGTAGAGACAGACAGGTAACCAGTCTATCACAGGGAGACATGTAGAGACAGACAGGTAACCTGTCTATCACAGGGCTGACATGTATAGACAGACAGGTAACCAGTCTATCACAGGCTGACATGTAGAGACAGACAAGTAACCAGTCTATCACAGGGAGACATGTAGAGACAGACAGGTAACCAGTCTATCACTGGGAGACATGTAGAGACAGACAGGTAACCAGTCTATCACAGGGAGACATGTAGAGACAGACAGGTAACCAGTCTATCACAGGGAGACATGTAGAGACAGACAGGTAACCAGTCTATCACAGGGAGACATGTAGAGACAGACAGGTAACCAGTCTATCACAGGGGACATGTAGAGACAGACAGGTAACCAGTCATCACAGGGGACATGTAAGACAGACGGTAACCAGTCTATCAAAGGTGACATGTATAGACAGACAGGTAACCAGTCTATCACAGGCTGACATGTAGAGACAGACAAGTAACCAGTCTATCACAGGGAGACATGTAGAGACAGACAGGTAACCAGTCTATCACTGGGAGACATGTAGAGACAGACAGGTAACCAGTCTATCACAGGGAGACATGTAGAGACAGACAGGTAACCAGTCTATCACAGGGAGACATGTAGAGACAGACAGGTAACCAGTCTATCACAGGGAGACATGTAGAGACAGACAGGTAACCAGTCTATCACAGGGAGACATGTAGAGACAGACAGGTAACCAGTCAATCACAGGGCTGACATGTATAGACAGACAGGTAACCAGTCTATCAAAGGCTGACATGTAGAGACAGACAAGTAACCAGTCTATCACAGGGAGACATGTAGAGACAGACAGGTAACCAGTCTATCACTGGGAGACATGTAGAGACAGACAGGTAACCAGTCTATCACAGGGAGACATGTAGAGACAGACGGGTAACCAGTCTATCACATGTAGACATGTAGAGACAGACAGGTAACCAGTCTATCACAGGGAGACATGTAGAGACAGACAGGTAACCAGTCTATCACAGGGAGACATGTAGAGACAGACAGGTAACCAGTCTATCACAGGGAGACATGTAGAGACAGACAGGTAACCAGTCTATCACAGGGAGACATGTAGAGAAGACAGGTAACCAGTCTATCACAGGGAGACATGTAGAGACAGACAGGTAACCAGTCTATCACAGGGCTGACATGTAGAGACAGACAGGTAACCAGTCTATCACAGGGCCAACATGTAGAGACAGACAGGTAACCAGTCTATTCCAGGGAGACATGTAGAGACAGACGGGTAACCAGTCTATCACATGTAGACATGTAGAGACAGACAGGTAACCAGTCTATCACAGGGAGACATGTAGAGACAGACAGGTAACCAGTCTATCACAGGAGCACATGTAGAGACAGACAGGTAACCAGTCTATCACAGGGATGACATGTAGAGACAGACAGGTAACCAGTCTATCACAGGGAGACATGTAGAGACAGACAGGTAACCAGTCTATCACAGGGAGACATGTAGAGACAGACAGTTAACCAGTCTATCACAGGGAGACATGTAGAGACAGACAGGTAACCAGTCTATCACGGGAGACATGTAGAGACAGACAGGTAACCAGTCTATCACGGGAGACATGTAGAGACAGACAGGTAACCAGTCTATCACAGGGCTGACATGTAAGACAGACAGGTAACCAGTCTATCAAGGGACATGTAGAGACAGACAGGTAACCAGTCTATCACAGGGAACATGTAGAGACAGACAGGTAACCAGTCTATCACAGGGAGACATGTAGAGACAGACAGGTAACCAGTCTATCACAGGGAGACATGTAGAGCAGACAGGTAACCAGTCTATCACAGGGAGACATGTAGAGACAGACAGGTAACCAGTCTATCACAGGGAGACATGTAGAGACAGACAGGTAACCAGTCTATCACGGGAGACATGTAGAGACAGACAGGTAACCAGTCTATCACAGGGAGACATGTAGAGACAGACAGGTAACCAGTCTATCACAGGGGACATGTAGAGACAGACAGGTAACCAGTCTATCACAGGGAGACATGTAGAGACAGACAGGTAACCAGTCTATCACAGGGAGACATGTAGAGACAGACAGGTAACCAGTCTATCACAGGGAGACATGTAGAGACAGACAGGTAACCAGTCTATCACAGGGAGACATGTAGAGACAGACAGGTAACCAGTCTATCACGGGAGACATGTAGAGACAGACAGGTAACCAGTCTATCACAGGGTGACATGTAGAGACAGACAGGTAACCAGTCTATCACAGGGAGACATGTAGAGACAGACAGGTAACCAGTCTATCACAGGGCAACATGTAGAGACAGACAGGTAACCAGTCTATCACGGGAGACATGTAGAGACAGACAGGTAACCAGTCTATCACGGGAGACATGTAGAGACAGACAGGTAACCAGTCTATCACTGGGAGACATGTAGAGACAGACAGGTAACCAGTCTATCACGGGAGACATGTAGAGACAGACAGGTAACCAGTCTATCACTGGGAACATGTAGAGACAGACAGGTAACCAGTCTATCACTGGGAGACATGTAGAGACAGACAGGTAACCAGTCTATCACAGGGCTGACATGTAAGACAGACAGGTAACCAGTCTATCACAGGGACATGTAGAGACAGACAAGTAACCAGTCTATCACAGGGAGACATGTAGAGACAGACAGGTAACCAGTCTATCACTGGGAGACATGTAGAGAAGACAGGTAACCAGTCTATCACAGAGGACATGTAGAGAAGACAGGTAACCAGTCTATCACAGGGAGACATGTAGAGACAGACAGGTAACCAGTCTATACAGGGAGACATGTAGAGACAGACAGGTACCAGTCTATCACAGGGAGACATGTAGAGACAGACAGGTAACCAGTCTATCACAGGGAGACATGTAGAGACAGACAGGTAACCAGTCTATCACAGGGAGACATGTAGAGACAGACAGGTAACCAGTCTATCACAGGGAGACATGTAGAGACAGACAAGTAACCAGTCTATCACAGGGCTGACATGTAGAGACAGACAGGTAACCAGTACATGACAGGGAGACATGTAGAGACAGACAGGTAACCAGTCTATTCCAGGGCTGACATGTAGAGACAGACAGGTAACCAGTCTATCACAGGGCCAACATGTAGAGACAGACAGGTAACCAGTCTATTCCAGGGAGACATGTAGAGACAGACGGGTAACCAGTCTATCACATGTAGACATGTAGAGACAGACAGGTAACCAGTCTATCACAGGGCTGACATGTAGAGACAGACAGGTAACCAGTCTATCACAGGGAGACATGTAGAGACAGACAGGTAACCAGTCTATCACTGGGAGACATGTAGAGACAGACAGGTAACCAGTCTATCACAGGGCCAACATGTAGAGACAGACAGGTAACCAGTCTATCACTGGGAGACATGTAGAGACAGACAGGTAACCAGTCTATCACAGGGAGACATGTAGAGACAGACAGGTAACCAGTCTATCACAGGGAGACATGTAGAGACAGACAGGTAACCAGTCTATCACAGGGAGACATGTAGAGACAGACAGGTAACCAGTCTATCACAGGGAGACATGTAGAGACAGACAGGTAACCAGTCTATCACAGGGAGACATGTAGAGACAGACAGGTAACCAGTCTATCACAGGGAGACATGTAGAGACAGACAGGTAACCAGTCTATCACAGGGAGACATGTAGAGACAGACAGGTCTTTGGACTGTGGGAGGAACCCGGAGAACCTAGAGAGAACCCACGCATGGTTCACATGCAACATGCAAACTCCACACAGAAGGAACCCGACCTGGGAATCGAACCTGGGACCCTCTCGCTGTGAGGCGACAGTGCTGCCCTGTTTGGCAAAATAAGTGTTGAAATCTATCTGGACTATAAGTGTTCAGTGTTAATAGTCTATTAATGCTGATTGCACAAATATCATCATCAATAGCAACTGAGGGAACAAGTACCACAAATAAAGCCCTTTCACTAACAGTTGCTAATAAGTGATGTAATAAGTAAAGTATTGAGTCAATTGGATTATGTTTTTAAACATAGAGTTAATTGGAGCTTCCTCAATCAAGCAGCCTCAATAACATGTTTTAATAAACTCTGCTGAACTCAAATGATTCCTTCATATCTCTGAGTTTAATCTGCGTCCTGCAGACCAACAGGAACCAGCAGGTCTGAACAGAAGGGTTTGTTTGGCAGCTGAACCCGGCTCCACAGCTCCGGCTATAAGAATACAGCTAACCTCCGTCCACACACACTGGTAACACCTCCTCTGACACACTCATCACATCACACTGCGTTGTTGTGAGAGGGTGAAGTTGGTGTTTCAGAGCTGCACCTTCTCAAAAGGCAAAAGTCCAAGAAGATTACTTCTACTTTGTTGGGATCGGCCACGTTCTCCTGTCCATGTCGGAGCGCTCTGATGGAAGTCAAACAACAAACATTTCATTTCAGCAGGAAGGTCATCGGAGCACACAGAAGTACTTCTCCCTCGCCTACAAATGACTCAGAACAAAGTCTGAAAGTGTGTTCAAATAGTGTCGGTGAAATAAACTAATTAAAAAAGGAGTGAGAGCTCACATGCTGACTGGACTCTGACAAAAGAGAAAGGAAACTTCAGAGGCACGTTGAGGGTTTGGGCGGGATCGGTTTGCGCAAGATCCAACAGCTGAGGGAAATACATAAAGAACTGGGACACATTACTGCCTTTGTAGTCGAGACAAAAAGGAATGAATACATAAATAAGTAGATCCTCTGAGCGAAAAGGCACCCAAGTGTTCATAAAAACGAAAAAAAAAAAAAAAAAATCCCTCTCAGCAACAGTGAGTGCAGTAACCATGACGTCTGTGAGAAGGTAGATAAGATAGCTTGTTGATTACTCCCCAAGTGCATTCCTTCAGGGAGGATATTATCTGTTTATGGAACATTAAAGGGAGATGCTTGTAATAACCCCATTAAGGACTTTTTTCTGTTTTTCTTCTACCTTTTGTCTTTCTCATCCCTCTTCCACGTTTCTCCTGTTTCCGTAGACAGAGGAGAAACGTTGTGCTAACGCTAATGTGCGTGCCAACGTTCCAATGTCTGTGTTTCTGTGTGCATGCATAATGAATCTACCCAGATGAGAAGGAATGCGTTCGCATGAGCGCAAGTTCATGAGAGTGCAGCAGGTCCACCTGAAGGCAGGCTTGGTCCTCAGAGGCGGTTTATGAGGATGTGTTTTGGTCTTGGATGGGGGACGAGGGTCTGGCTATGGACCGGACGGGCAGCCTTAGTGTGTTTGAGAGGATATGATGGATCACAATCTACAGGGGGAAGTCAACACTCCCTTCCCCCACCAACACCTCTCCACTCTCACTGGCTCCGTTTCAGGGAGAAGTCCAGAAAGCTGTTCTCAACAAAAGGCCTGGCAGCGCTACACCAGGACCAGCCAAGACCACACACATGGGCTAGACCAGATAATATATCACTGTACATTCAGTACATCACCGTACATACAGTTTATCACTGTACGTACATCATATCACCATACGTACATCATATCACCATACGTACAGTATATCACCATACATACAGTTTATCACTGTACGTACATCATATCAGCGTACGTACAGTACATCACCCTACATACAGTACATCACCGTACGTACATCATAAAACTGTATGTACAGTATATCACCGTACATACAGTTTATCACTGTATGTACAATATCACCATACGTACAGTACATCACCGTACATACAGTTTATCACTGTACGTACATCATATCACCATACGTACAGTATATCACCGTACATACAGTTTATCACTGTATGTACAATATCACCATACGTACAGTATATCACCATGCATACAGTTTATCACTGTACGTACATCATATCACCATACGTACAGTATATCACCATACATACAGTTTATCACTGTACGTACATCATATCAGCGTACGTACAGTACATCACCCTACATACAGTACATCACCGTACGTACATCATAAAACTGTACGTACAGTATATCACCGTACATACAGTTTATCACCAGGGTTTCCCGCAGCGCTTTCCTGTTAAGGTGGCCGCCTTAACAACAAAGGGCTGCCGCCTAAACTAACGTCTTAAAAAAAAAAGGAAAAAGGAAAAAAAAAATCCATATACTAGCATTATTTGCCGCAGTGTTTTCCCTACCATTGTACAGGCCGGGCAGGGCCTCCAGGCCAAAAAGAAATTAATATATGCCAAAAATAAGCCACCTATCAATTCATTCATAAATCAATAATCATTTACATGGGGGGGAGACACCCCCTGTGGGGGGAGGATTGTTTTTGATAAGCTGTGGAACTCTGAGTTAACCTATTTCTACCTGAATTTCTATGAACTATTAAGCTGTTGAGTAAACCCATACATATCACTGTACCTCCATATCACCGTACGTACGTACGTACATTATATCACTGTACCTCCATATCACCGTACGTACGTACATTATATCACTGTACCTCCATGATATCACCGTAGGCACATTATATCACTGTACCTCCATCATATCACCGTACACACATTATATCACTGTACCTCCATCATATCACCATACACACATTATATCACTGTGCATACATTATATCACCATATGTACATTTTATCACTGTACCTCCATATTCCCGTACTTACGTACATTATATTACCTTACGTACATTATATCACTGTACCTCCATGATATCACCGTAGGCACATTATATCACTGTACCTCCATCATATCACCGTACACACATTATATCACTGTACCTCCATCATATCACCATACACACATTATATCACTGTGCGTACATTATATTGCCATATGTACATCATATCACTGTACCTACTTTATGTCACTGTACCTCCATATCACGTACGTACGTACATTATATCACCATATGAACATTATCACCGTACCTCAAATATATCACTGTACGTACATTATGTCACTGTACCTCCATATCACCGTACGTACGTACATCATATCACTGTACCTCCATGATATCACCGTACGTACGTACGTATATTATATCACTGTACCTCCATATCACCGTACGTACATTATATCACTGTACCTCCATATCACCGTACGTACATTATATCACTGTACCTCCATATCACCGTACGTACATTATATCACTGTACCTCCATATCACCGTACGTACGTACGTACATTATATCACTGTACCCCCATATCACCGTACGTACGTACATTATATCACTGTACCTCCATCATATCACCGTACACACATTATATCACTGTACCTCCATCATATCACCATACACACATTATATCACTGTGCGTACATTATATTGCCATATGTACATCATATCACTGTACCTACTTTATGTCACTGTACCTCCATATCACCGTACGTACGTACATTATATCACCATATGAACATTATATCACCGTACCTCAAATATATCACTGTATGTACATTATGTCACTGTACCTCCATATCACCGTACGTACGTACATCATATCACTGTACCTCCATGATATCACCGTACGTACGTACGTACATTATATCACTGTACCTCCATATCACCGTACGTACGTACGTACATTATATCACTGTACCCCCATATCACCGTACGTACGTACATTATATCACTGTACCTCCATATCACCGTACGTACGTACATTATATCACTGTACCTCCATGATATTACCGTACCTACGTACGTACATTATATCACTGTACCCCCATATCACCGTACGTACGTAGGTTTAGGTCGAGACACCGGAGTGTCGATATTTACTTGACCGCTAGAGGGCGCGCTAACGTAACATATGGTCGTAACTCGGTGCTTGACACACGACCTATGTGGTCCTTTTCTCGCGGAGGACAGTCTGGCCGGGCTGTCAGTGATGAGGACCACAGTGACAAGGACGTCATTTAAAGCTTCCCTCTGTCCAGAAAATTAGAGTGCAACAGCAGCCAGTCGTGCACAACAGGTCCAAACACACACACACACACACACACACACACACACACACACACACCTGGTGGCTGCTGAGACGTGAAGACACACACACACATTCAGTAAACACGTCCTCCACACACACACACACAAACACACACTCACACACACACACACACACACACACACACACACGCTAGGCGGTGAGCAGGTCAGAGATGAGCAAGACCGTGTTTTGCTTTATATGCTAGCAGAAACAGTTTGAAACAAATTCATGTAGACTCCACCCGTCCGTTTGTGGACTACGGTTTTGAAGCCATCGCCATCTTAGAATTTGTAGTTAGCTCCATTAATCATGTTAGTAGCTAACGGCATTGTTGAGTGGTAGCAAGGCCGCGGATGCAACGCCGTGGCAGTGAACGCCCTGAAGCGTCGGCTGCTTTATCGGATATTTGACTCTAAATAGACCAGAATTGACTAAATGCCAAAAAGGAATTTAAACGAGAGATTCTCATATACAATCAGATTTCTTTTTGCAAGCAGAGGAGTCGCCCCCTGATGGCCAGTAGAGAGAATGTACGTTTTAGGCACTTGAGCATCAAGTCAAGTCACTTTAAAAAGTAAAAAAGTAAAAAGAAGTCTAGGATAGCAGGCTTCTCTTTAGGACTGAGGTTGCCTTCTGGTTTTATAACAACGTATTTATATTTCATCGCAATAAGAAAAAAAACGTTTAGTTGAAATGGAAGTGTAAACACGGAACCCCCAAATGAAAAGTTCTGTTCTGCAGACGAGAGGAGGGGAAGCTCTGCACACAGCTACGAGTCCATCAACATGGCTCATAAACAAGGCTTCTTTTTCCCTAATATATTCTGTCTTTACAGCACGCTATATCTCTCTATACACTAGCAGCGTGCCAAGCTTCGCCCTGGAGGCCTAAATCCATCTGTGTTGCTCTCTGTTTTAATGTGCACCTCTGAGAGCGTCCCCCTCCCCCCATGCATCTTTGCAGCTGGAGAGAGAGAATGTGATTTCCATGGTAACCAAGCCTACTTCCACTGATACGGACACAGTTGGGCTGCAGCCAGCAATACGAATGCAACACATCCACAGATCCCAGAGCGAACTACAGGGCAGAAAGGTCAGATTGTGTGGAAAAGGTAGACGAGCCCTTCACCGTCTCTTCATCCAACCTTTGCTGTAGCGGAATCTCATCGTGATTTCTATTGGTTCTTTAACCTCTGAGTCCTGATGCAAAGCAGCCGGGGATAAACAGTGAAGCCGAAATATCAGAAAATTCAAAGGTCTGATTGGTGGGTCACTTCATTTATGTACTGTTTGACAGCCTTGCAGAATAATTCCAATGTCGGACCAATGGAGAAATATGTTTATTTATTTGAATTACCAAAACTCAAGAAGAGTCAAAGCAGGGCTGGATTTCAGTGCCTGTTTATAACATGTCAAGGCAGAACGCGAACGCTGATGTGACAGATTGCTTCAAGGGGGAATCTGATACTCGCTCCTCTATTTCTTCAGATTCCACCGTCTTGTCAGTCCTGTGCACAAAAACGGATTGCATTTAGTTTGGAGGGTCTATTTGATTTCACAGAGCAAAAAAGCCACTTGCTTGATTTTCCATCAAAAAGGTTTTTTCTGGATGATACTACATTCTTGCTTGCAGGCTCTGTTACACTAGTGGCTCGGGGCAGCAGCTCAGCTTGGCTTAAGACTCAGACTGGCAGAGGAGACTAACAGGGAGGGCATACATCTCCTCTCTGCTTCTGGCATCACAATCTGTGGTATTTCCAAACAGTTCCACTGTCAGTCCGGCATTTAGCACGCCGGTTGATGGACACTAATAAGGGCTTGGCTGCTCCACTAAAACCCCAGAGACAGCTCTCGTCAGCAACGATGTGATCAGGGGTGTCCAACTACATGCCTGATTGATCCAGGTGGTCTTAAGGCAGATCTGGAACACACCTGTTGTATCTTACTTAGAAGCCAATGTTGAGATTAGCATGAAACTAGCACCCGGAAAGAAAGGAATCCTGCACCAGCCATTGAAGGGACCATATATGCATCATGTGTTTTAAAGGGAAATTGTGAAGGATTTGGTGGCATCTAGTGATGAGGTTGCAGTCTGGTTCGTTATCGAGGTAGAGAAGTAAAAAATCGCAGTCCAAATTTAAATAATTACAGGAACTTTCATGTAATAAAACATAAAAAACCTCAAATGTATTCATCGTTTATTTATGAAGACCTTCTGATTACCTTATTAAACATTATTTCTGTATTTGTTTTTCACTATTTAAGAGTTTTAAACATGTTTTGACAATTATCAGGATCATATAGTGAACCGCAATTATTTTGGTTGGGATAATTGTGATACTGGTGGAACCACTGATTCTTCTGTGGAGCCGGTGTTTGCTTCGTCTGTTGTGAGCTCCGGTACGAACATGGTGCAACACTGTTGATATCACGCCTGACTCCATGAAGAGGACCCGCTGCCCAGACATGAAGGGCACACAGCGGTTCTTCATTTCAGATCCACCGAAATGTTCCATACTGGTCAAGGTAGGGACGTCGAAACGTATAGACAGACTGTTACATTCTGCTTTCATAGGATTTGTTAAGCAGAAGAAAACACATCTCCATCACACAGCTCCCCAGTCACAGCGAGGTGCTGGATTTGGATGGTTCAGTGACTTCAGCAACTCCACATTTAGTTCAACGCTCACCGGCATGTGAACCGTGTCGATGTGTAACATGACCATAGTGACTCTCCGGGGCCGGCGGGGGGCTGGCAGGCGGCTGGTGGATTCCCCCGTACACGGCCATCAGCTGAGATGTGGGACATACGACCTACATCTCCTGTTCCTAAAACGTCAGCACAGCCGTGTCTTCCTCTTGGTCCCATAAAAAGATCTCATATGAAACCAATCTTGGTGTTTCTGCACTGGATTCCCCTCAAATCCAGAAACCACTTTAAAATCTGTTTGATCAACCAAGTCTTGTGATCAGGGCCTCTTGGCGGTTCCCAACATTACAGAAGACTGTGCCTTTGAGGCTGAAGCTCCCAAACTTAGAGCAGCTCATTGTCTGGTCTTATAAGTCGGTTGCCTTTAGCTGTTATTGTGAATATTTATCACAGGGAAATACTTGAAAGGTCAGATATAAAAAAACATAGGAGGAAGCATTCAGTTCACGGGACTCCGCAGGAGGAACATGCGTGGAATATTGAAATAATATCAGTGTTCCCCAGTAGAGATATATTAAATATGGATTTCACCCCATTACAGGAACTGAACTTTAGACCCCAGTTGGACCCCTTCTCAAAAAAAGCACAGACTGACAGGGTTGTCTCAAACTTTATGGGATGTTTGGCAGCAGTTTCAACCTGTTCCCACTCCCAACGGGTCAAATAGCAGTTTGGTCTCCTCGGCGTCTCAGGAACTCGATAGTCGAGCTCTTCAACTTTCAACTGTTCAGAGAGCTAAGGGGCCGGATGTTTTCCCTGACCCACCTGACCCCTCCCTGGCCTCATGAATTCCCTTTTGTCTTATTGTTAACGTGTTTATTCCATGGTCTGGGTGCCTGGCTATGTTTGAAAAAGGACCAAATATTAGGGATACAAATGTTGTCATTTAAAAGACATTTTCTGCAAATCTACAACTCCTAAATGTTGGGATGAAGTCAGAAAACAGCCACCTGGATGAGTTAGATTGAGGCTGCTATGGAAACCAAGTATGCATCAAGAAGTCTTTATCGACAGAAATATTCTGAGCGACAGAGAACCGGAGCATGCACGTAACCATAGCAACCCACTCTCACTGCTGCATGTGTGCAAGAGGAGAGGTAGAGTCACTGAGATCACTGTGATCCACATGCATGGAGGTAGTGTTGTTTTTGGCGGCCTGTTTTACTTTTAGTTTTAGTCTAGTCTTTGTCTCAAGCTATCATTTTAGGTTTTATCAGTTTTAGTCATGTTCATCCTATATTTAGTCGTGTCAAGTTTCAGTCGACTAAAAGTCTGAGCATTTTAGTCTTATTTTAGTCAGAATTCTCCATGACTATTTTAGTCTAGTTTTAGTCGACGAAAACTGATGACATTCTAGTCTAGTTTCAGTCAAAGATTGTATTCAGTCAAACCCATTTCACAATTCAAACATGGTTATCTTATTATTATATTATTATTACCTTATACACTCAAGAATGTGTCCATTCCAGACACAGAAAACACTCTTGAATTTACAACACATTATTTTACTAACCAAAAATGTTATCGTCACATGACCAGCATTTTTGCATCTCGTCTTGTTTTCCTCATATAAAGGATAAAGGTTCGTTGACCACGATATTAAGTCATAATTTTCATTAACGAAAGCAACGCTACCCAGATACACATTTAATACAGTATAACGGTCAAATAATAATGCCAATAAATATTACTAATTACTAACTTATTTTATACTCTCTTTCTTCTCTTTCTCTTATAACTGCAGCTGTATAACTTCCCGAGGGATTACTTAAGTATTCTGATTCTGATTTCCACAGATATTTATGAACAAATATAAATAAATGCGAATGAGGTCACAAACTACAAATAGCCTACAGATTGCGTCGAACAGGATGTAACTTTTTCTATGACTTCCTGTCAAATCTTCGAAGGCCGATGGAAACTGTCCGACTGGAGCGCAGCGTTAAGCCCCGCCTCCTGCTGCTCCGCTGATCTTGTCTGCTTTCCAGGCTAGGAGCAGTTCATCTCGAACGAGCAGACTGATAATAACGCGACTTCACGAGATGAAACAACGTTACAACATTTCGTCTCGCTTCGTTTGGTCAACGAAAATGAAGACACATTTCAGCATAGTTTTTATTTTGTAAACCACATTTAGTCTCGTTTTTATTTGTCTACAATCTTGCATTATATATTTAATTATTGTTATCGTCACACGACCAGCATTTTCTTTGTTTTCCTCACGTGATAAAGGTTCGTTGACAACGATATTTCGCAACACTACATGGAGGTGATTTAGAATAGATTCAAATGTATTTTTGTGTCTATTTTTCACTTTTACACTGTATATAACTATGCTTCAGATGTTCTATGATGTTCTATGATGTTCTATGATGCGTGTGTCAGATATAGAATGGCATGAAAATGGAGAAAAGCCTCCTTTCACGCTGCAACCCTATCAGGTATGGATTTGTTTGCAAGTAAATGAAGGATTTATTCTGGCGAAATGTCTGCTATTTGTGGGATTTGTTTTCCTTGGCGTTATACATTTGGTGTTATTTATTATGAACAGAAGAGAATGTGTTTGTCATGACATGTGTGCTTGATCCTGAAGGAATTGCACTGGATTTACTGCTGCTGAAAGTATTGGTTCTGACATATCAGTGGTATCTGCTGCTAATCATTGTGAGCATCTCTCCTCGCACCGAAAGTCACAGCCGGACCACCATTTCCTGGCGACTCCAGAGACCTTGGCTACATATTGCCAAAGATAACAATCAAGTTGATAAATGTTACCGCTTCCTTAAAAGTAGGTCCAAAACAACGCTTGATCAAAATATCTGACATGACGAATTAATTCATTTTGTTTCATGCTCTTCTCTTTATATTCTTCTTGTCTTTCGGGTGTTTTCCTCAAATGTAAGCGCTGTAGCTAATATGTCCCACTCTCCTTTATGATAATTCTCACATGTCTCCTCCTCTTGCTGTTTCCCTCCACCGCCCAGAGAACTCCATCTGTGTGTGTCATCACCAGTCTCTACTCTCCCTCCCTCCACCGCCCAGAGAACTCCATCTGTGTGTGTCATCGCCAGTCTCTACTCTCCCTCCCTCCACCGCCCAGAGAACTCCATCTGTGTGTGTCATCACCAGTCTCTACTCTCCCTCCCTCCACCGCCCAGAGAACTCCATCTGTGTGTGTCATCGCCAGTCTCTACTCTCCCTCCCTCCACCGCCCAGAGAACTCCATCTGTGTGTGTCATCACCAGTCTCTACTCTCCCTCCACCGCCCAGAGAACTCCATCTGTGTGTGTCATCACCAGTCTCTACTCTCCCTCCACCGCCCAGAGAACTCATCTGTGTGTGTCATCACCAGTCTCTACTCTCCCTCCACCGCCCAGAGAACTCCATCTGTGTGTGTCATCACCAGTCTCGATTCTCCCTCCACCCCCCAGAGAACTCCATCTGTGTGTGTCATCGCCAGTCTCTACTCTCCCTCCCTCCACCGCCCAGAGAACTCCATCTGTGTGTGTCATCGCCAGTCTCTACTCTCCCTCCCTCCACCGCCCAGAGAACTCCATCTGTGTGTGTCATCACCAGTCTCTACTCTCCCTCTACCGCCCAGAGAACTCCATCTGTGTGTGTCATCACCAGTCTCTATCCTCCCTCCACCGCCCAGAGAACTCCATCTGTTTGTATCATCACCAGTCTCTACTCTCCCTCCACCGCCCAGAGAACTCCATCTGTGTGTGTCATCACCAGTCTCTACTCTCCCTCCACCGCCCAGAGAACTCCATCTGTGTGTGTCATCGCCAGTCTCTACTCTCCCTCCCTCCACCGCCCAGAGAACTCCATCTGTGTGTGTCATCACCAGTCTCTACTCTCCCTCCCTCCACCGCCCAGAGAACTCCATCTGTGTGTGTCATCGCCAGTCTCTACTCTCCCTCTACCGCCCAGAGAACTCCATCTGTGTGTGTCATCGCCAGTCTCTACTCTCCCTCCCTCCACCGCCCAGAGAACTCCATCTGTGTGTGTCATTGCCAGTCTCTACTCTCCCTCCCTCCACCGCCCAGAGAACTCCATCTGTGTGTGTCATCGCCAGTCTCTACTCTCCCTCCCTCCCTCCCTCCACCGCCCAGAGAACTCCATCTGTGTGTGTCATCGCCAGTCTCTACTCTCCCTCCCTCCACCACCCAGAGAACTCCATCTGTGTGTGTCATCGCCAGTCTCTACTCTCCCTCCCTCCACTGCCCAGAGAACTCCATCTGTGTGTGTCATCACCAGTCTCTACTCTCCCTCTACCGCCCAGAGAACTCCATCTGTGTGTGTCATCGCCAGTCTCTACTCTCCCTCCCTCAACCGCCCAGAGAACTCCATCTGTCTGTGTCATCGCCAGTCTCTACTCTCCCTCCCTCCACCGCCCAGAGAACTCCATCTGTGTATGTCATCGCCAGTCTCTAATAGTGTTGTCACGATACCAACATTTTGGTACCGCTACCGGTACCAACATGTGTTTCAGTACTTTTCGATACTTTTCGATACTTTTTCAAATAAAAAGAAAACGCAAAAAATGTCATTACTGACTTTATTTTAATAGAAAATCTGAGATCAATAACATATTAATCAGTAAATAAAATAAATACCACAAAGACAAGCTTTTCTAATGCACACAATTTTAAAAATGTGAAAATATAAATACAATAATATAATATAAAAAATATAATAATATAAATAAACCAGCTCTATTTTTTTCTTCCAGAGCTACTTTTGTTAAGACGTGAAGGGGGTTGGCGCTTGCTTTTGCATGAAATGGCTATTGCTTCCTGAGTAAATGACCTGTCGTTCCCTGAACTCACATGTGTTCTGGGGGCTTGTCCTTAAGTGTTTGGCTATGTCGGAAGTGTTTCCGCCGTTAGCCATGCATGTTTTTAACACCGTTTAAAATGGTGCCATACGCATCTTGCGCATTTAGTTTTAATAAAGTACTGCCTAACAAGCTTTTCATCCCCCTGGTTTGACCACAAGCTGCTCGCTAACTTGCTAGCTGTTTCCTTTGGCTTACTTGCTTTTTACATTTTATCTCCCAATCTCAGGCTCACTTTTCGTCCTCTCAGCTGTAGTTAAACGGGTGCGTCTTAGACGAAAGCGCTTCTGTGTGAGTATGCGGTTCCCGCACAGTGTTAGTCTGGGGCTGCCTAGCGGTTGGCAAGTCGCGGGTCCGTCCATAGCCAATATAGTTATACTACCTCTACAATCTCCCTCCCTTCCACTCACCAGAAGAATACTCCTATCTGGTGTGCCCCTAGTCTCTACATCTCCTACCTTGCTGCTCTCTCCTCTCTCTCTTTTCATTTTCTCTCCCCACTCGTCTCATCTTTCTTCCTCTCGTCTTCAACCGGTCCTCTTGTCATCTCCTCCACTTTGCCCTCCGGCGCTCTCACCCTCCCTCCCAATGCATTCTCTCTCTTCCCTCCCCCCTCCCCCCCTCACTCCCTCTTCTTTCTCCCTCCCTACTCTCTGTCTCCTCTCTCCCTCTCCCTCCCTCCCCTCTCTCTCTCTCCCTCCCTCTCTCTCCCTCCCCCCTCCTCTCCTCTCTCTCCCTCCCTCTCTCTCTCCCCCCTCCCTCCCTCCTCTCTCCCTCCCTCCCCCCTCCCTCTCCTCCCTCCCCTCTCCCCATCTCCCCCTCCTCCCTCTCTCTCCTCCTCCTCCCTCCCCCTCTCCCTCCTCCCTCCCTCCCTCCCCTCTCCTCTCCATCAGGCACTGCTGGCCACCTCTCCATTCTCTCGCCCTCTTCCCAGCCTCTCACTTCCACTCTCTCTCCCTCAGCCGTTAGCCAGCCCGACATCGGGGACGGCCTGTCTGGCTCTCCGCCTTTGAAGAAAGTAAAACTGCCGTGGAGGAGATTTCTGTTTTCTGTCAAGACCGGCCAATAGATGTCAGAGGCACTTCACAGCGTTTGAGACGCTGCAGCAACACAGTGATAGGCAGCGTGAGAGAGCAGACAGCGACGCTCGAGTAGTCGCTGCTCGTACCCCGCTTACTGTGCTTCCCATCACAATCACAACCAATCTGAAATTTCTCTGAAGGCCTCTCGATGTGTCCCATCAAAGTTCATTGGGCACCTGTTCCAACCATCGGTTCGTCGAGGAAGGCAACGCTTGCTCCTTCTCCATCAGCATCCATCAGCATCCATCAGCATCCAGCGCCTGCGGCTAGCAGACATGTAAGCCTCCACCCTCTGGAAGGTCTGTACCCAATCACCCCGTGGCGTTACTCCTGCCGCTTTGAACTTGCCGGATGCTCCTACCTCTAACGTTCCCGGCCCCACGTCCTCTTTACCAACAATTCACTTTGACAATACTGTCTGTGGTGTTAAGAGGGTTTTTTTCTCTCTCACTTGCTTTCCATCTAATTAGTGTCAATGCTCAATTCCTCTTCTGCTCAACACGCTGCTCGCTCTCTTCCCACCCACCATCAAAGCTCTCAGCACAATTAGGCGTGTAAGGCGAGGTGAAGAGGAACGAGAAAGGGAAAAAAGAAATAAAAGGCAGACGTGCTGACTTTGAAGTGCAAAGTGAGCCGGGGCAGGTAACCCTGTGTGGGAGATTTGTCGGTGTTGTAGGACTGCTGGCGAGCGGAGAACATGTTCTCTACTAGTTTCTGCACATTTATCCCAATGTTACGTTTCACCTTGTGTGCAAGTAGAAATCAGAAGAGCAGAAGTTTGATTCTGGGTTTTGTTGGGTTGTCAACACAATATTTTAACCCTGTTGTCCATCCCAAATCATCAAGTGCTGGCGCTTGGTCAGCGTGTCTGATATGCACCCTTTAACACCCTTTAGCATCGGCAAGAGAACAACTGAGCTTTCAACAAACTCCATCATAATTACAGTAGGAAAAACAGTGGAAAAACAGTGGCGGTGGAATTTACTCCAATTACTGTATTTAGGTACAATGTTACAGTACTTGTACTTGAATATCATCTGCTAGTTTATACTTCTAAAGGGGTGTATAGAAGTGTATAGCAGTGACTAGGTGTGTATGGAGGTGTATAGTGTTATATTGTGGTGAGTACGGGTGTATAGAGGTGTATAGTGTTGCATAGAGGTTTATAGAAGTGTATAGCAGTGACTAGGTGTGTATGGAGGTGTATTGTGTTATATTGTGGTGAGTACGGGTGTATAGAGGTGTATAGTGTTGCATAGAGGTTTATAGAGGTGTATAGCGATGAATAGGTGTGTATGGAGGTGTATAGGTGTGTATAGTATTGTATAGGGGTGAGTGCAGGTGTATAGAGGTGTATGGAGGTGTATAGTGTTATACTGGGGTGAGTGTGGGTGTATAGAGGTGTATTGTGTTGTACAGGAGTTTATAGAGGAGTAAAGAGGTGTGTATAGGTGTGTATGTAGGTGTAAAGGTGTGTATAGTATTGTATAGGAGTGAGTAGGGGTGTTTAGTGTTGTTAAGTGGTATATAGGGGTATATGTGGGTTTATAGTGTTTTATAGGGGTGAGTAGGGGTGTATAGAGGTGTATGGAGGTGTATAGTGTTATATTGGGGTGAGTGCGGGTGTATAGAGGTGTATGGAGGTGTATAGTGTTATATTGGGGTGAGTGCGGGTGTATAGAGGTGTATGGAGGTGTAAAGTGTTATATTGGGGTGAGTGCGGGTGTATAGAGGTGTATGGAGGTGTATAGTGTTATATTGGGGTGAGTGCGGGTGTATAGAGGTGTATGGAGGTGTAAAGTGTTATATTGGGGTGAGTGCGGGTGTATAGAGGTGTATGGAAGTGTAAAGGTGTGTATAGAATTGTATAGGGGTGAGTAGGGGTGTATAGAGGTGTATAGGGGTGTATAGAGGTGTATTGAGGTGTATAGGGATGTATCAAGGTGTATAGGGGTGTATAGAGGTGTATAGGGATGTATAGGGGCGTACAGAGGTGTATAGGGGTGTATAGAGGTGTATAGATGTGTATAGGGGTATATAGAGGTGTATAGGGGTGTATAGAGGTGTATAGGGGTGTATAGAGGTATATAGAGGTGTATAGAGGTGTATAGGGGTGTATAAAGGTGTATAGAGGTGTATAGGGGTGTACGTGGGTGTATAGAGGTGTATAGGGGTGTATAGAGGTGTATAGAGGTGTATGGGGGTGTATGTGGGTTTATAGTGTTTTATAGGGGTGTAAAGAGGTGTATAGGAGTGTATAGAGGTGTATTGAGGTGTATAGAGGTGTATAGGGATATAAAAGGTGTATAGGGGTGTATAGAGGTGTATAGGGATGTATAGGGGTGTATAGAGGTGTATAGGGTTGTATAAAGGTGTATAGAGGTGTATAGGGGTGTATAGGGGTGTATAAAGGTGTATAGGGTGTATAGAGGTATAAAGAGGTGTATAGGGGTGTATAGAGGTGTATAGAGGTGTATAGGTGTGTATAGAGGTGTATGGGGGGGTATAAAGGTGTATAGAGGTATAAAGAGGTGTATAGAGGTGTAAAGAGGTGTATATAGGTGTAAAGAGGTGTATAGGCGTGTATAGAGGTGTATAGGGGTATATAACGGTGTATAGAGGTGTATAGGGGTGTATAGAGGTTTATAGGGTGTATAGAGGTATATAGAGGTGTATAGGTGTGTATAGAGGTGTATAGGGTTGTATAAAGGTGTATAGAGGTGTATAGGGGTGTATAGGGGTGTATAAAGGTGTATAGGGTGTATAGAGGTATAAAGAGGTGTATAGGGGTGTATAGAGGTGTATAGGTGTGTATAGAGGTGTATAGGGGTGTATAAAGGTGTATAGAGGTGTATAGGGGTGTATAGGGTGTATAAAGGTGTATAGGGTGTATAGAGGTATAAAGAGGTGTATAGAGGTGTAAAGAGGTGTATAGGCGTGTATAGAGGTGTATAGGGGTATATAACGGTGTAGGGGTGTATAGAGGTTATAGGGTGTATAGAGGTATATAGAGTTGTATAGGTGTGTATAGAGGTGTATAGAGCAGTATAGGGGTGTATAAAGGTGTATATAGGTGTATATGGGTGTATAGAGGCGTATAGGAGTGTATATAGGTTTATAGGGTGTATAGAGGTATATAGAGGTTTATAGGTGTGTATAGAGGTGTATAGGGGTGTATAAAGATGTATAGAGGTGTGTAGCGGTGTATAGGGTGTATAGAGGTGTATAGAGGTGTATAGGGGTGTATAGGGTGTATAGGGGTGTATAGAGGTGTATAGAGGTATAAAGAGGTGTATAGAGGTGTATAGGGGGTGTATAAAGGTGTATATAGGTGTATAGGGGTGTATAGAGGCATATAGAGGTTTATAGGGTGTATAGGGTGTATAGAGGTATATAGAGGTGTTTAGGTGTGTATAGAGGTGTATAGGGGTGTATAAAGGTGTATAGAGGTGTATAGGGTGTATAGAGGCATAAAGAGGTGTATAGGTGTGTATAGAGGTGTATAGGGGTGTATAAAGATGTATAGAGGTGTGTAGCGGTGTATAGGGTGTATAGAGGTGTATAGAGGTGTATAGGGGTGTATAGGGTGTATAGGGGTGTATAGAGGTGTATAGAGGTATAAAGAGGTGTATAGAGGTGTATAGGGGGTGTATAAAGGTGTATATAGGTGTATAGGGGTGTATAGAGGCATATAGAGGTTTATAGGGTGTATAGGGTGTATAGAGGTATATAGAGGTGTTTAGGTGTGTATAGAGGTGTATAGGGGTGTATAAAGGTGTATAGAGGTGTATAGGGTGTATAGAGGCATAAAGAGGTGTATAGGGGTATATAGAGGTGTATAGGGTGTATAGAGGTGTATAGGGGTGTATAGGGTGTATAGAGGTATAAAGAGGTGTATAGGGGTGTATAGAGGTGTATGGGGGTGTATAAAGGTGTATAGAGGTGGGAAGAGGTGTATAGACGTGTATAGAGGTGTACACTGTTCACTGTATAAACACACAAAACATCCAAAATAGTTGTGGATTTATTCTATTTCAGAGCAGTTAAGTGGATAAATGCCTGCCGGTGTCTAATTATGAGGGGCTAATTAGCGAAAAATGGGCCAAATTGCTCCCTAACAGGTGAGCACACACACTCCTCTGTAATTAAGAGTGCTTCACAGCCAGGATGAGTTTTTATGTTTGTTTTTTCACAGCACTAATAAACACTGAGCTTTGTGGCTCTAACGTCTCACCAACAGACACATGGGCACACAAATCAACACACATGTAAACACACACGTCAACACACATGCAAACACACACGTCAACACACATGCAAACACACACGTCAACACAAACGTCAACGCACACACACACACACACACACATCAACACACATGTAAACACACACGTCAACACACATGCAAACACACACGTCAACACAAACGTCAACGCACACACACACACACACACATCAACACACATGCAAACACACACGTCAACACACATGCAAACACACACGTCAACACAAACGTCAACGCACACACACACACACACACACACATCAACACACATGTAAACACACACGTCAACACACATACAAACACACACGTCAACGCACACACACACACACACACATCAACACACATGTAAACACACACGTCAACACACATGCAAACACACACGTCAACACAAACGTCAACGCACACACACACATCAACACACATGTAAACACACACGTCAACACACACACATGGACACACATATCAACACACACATCAACACACACATAACACACATATCAACACACACACGTCAACACACATGGACACACACGTCAACACACATGGACACACACGTCAACACACACACGTCAACACACACATATCAACACACACATATCAACACACGTGGACACACACGTCAACACACACACATCAACACACACATCAACACACACATATCAACACACACATATCAACACACACACACGTCAACACACACACACGTGGACACACACGTCAACACACACATGGACACACATATCACACACATGTCAACACACACACATCAACACACACATATCAACACACACACATCAACACACGTGGACACACACGTCAACACACACATCAACACACACGTCAACACACACGTCAACACACACGCATCAACACACACACATGGACACACATATCAACACACATATCAACACACACGTCAACACACACACATGGACACACATATCAACACACACATCAACACACATGTCAACACACATGCAAACACCCACGTGGAAACACATATCTACACACACATATCAACACACACACGTCAACACACATGTAAACACACACGTCAACACACACACAGACATCAACACACACACACACCTCAACACACATGCAAACACCCACGTGGACACACACATCAAGACACACGTCAACACACAGGTGAACACACATGTAAACACACATGCATCAACACACACATGGACACACATATCAACACACACACATGGACACACATGTAAATACACACACGTCAACACAAACACACATCAACACACACATATCAACACACACACGTCAACACACAGGTGGACACACAGGGGCCTGTGAAGCAGGATTTGGGCTTAAATGGCAAAACACAGCGAGGTAACTTAAGCGTTAACTCTGGGTTTTCCGTCCTACAACGCTGGTTCACTTCTTACCGGGGTAGATCGCCATGGTAACTTACGCTGTGGAGCTAACCTGCTCCGGAGCAGGTTATGTTCCTGATAGGAGATCAATGTGGAGAAACACACCGCCGACTGACCAATCAGCTCTCATAGGGGTTGCATTATGTATTTGCTCCCAAGTACGTTTTACACCGCCGGGATTGCAGCTGAAAGAATTAGTAATGTAATGTAATTCTTACTAGGAAGAACATTTGTGATATCTACAGTCCAGATGTTACGAGTCATAATTCAAATTCCAGATATCCATGAAGACTCTTATTCTGACTGGTATTCTGGGAGGGTGGAGACATGTTCAGGACACAGACCAGGACACACAGGTCAACACACAGGTCATGAAGACTTATTCTGACTGGTATTCTGGGGGGTGGAGACATGTTCAGGCTCAGGACACTGACGTGGACATGAAAGCAAAAACAAACGTTACTCACAACTATGGGGGATGAAGTACTCAGATCCACCAAAGTGGTTTCATGTGCTTAAATGATGGAGAATGGGTCATTTCTAAAATAGACTTTTATATAATTCTGCTTCTCACACATGTGGGAGCCTTGTAAAGTTGTAGTTGAACAATGTGGAGCCGAGTGCAGATATTGTGTTTGCTAGATGAGTCATACTATTTGGCACACATTTAACACGAGGCTGTTCAGTCATGTTGAGTCAGTGTGAGTTCTGAAATCACTTGGTCAGATTGTATCTAATTAACTCAAAGTGATGACTTGAAATGTGTTTATTCAAGTGTTGCATATTGCACTGTTGCGGGCAACTTTTACGTAAATGTGTATTATCCATTTGTAATGATTAAAAAGGCTTCATGTTGTTGAACGGATGTTTCCTTCACACAACCTAGAATGTTTGCATTGCTTTTATAGGACACATATTTAAATTGTTTATTTTTTCAATAAATATACTTTGGTACTTTGTACCCTCCAGCTAACAAATACATTTATTAAACGTCTCCCATCTATTTATTTAGCTAATTAAATCAACATGACGCGGGCCTGTGATGAAAAAAGTAATATGCTCGCTGCTCTACCTTCCGTAGCAACCGTTGTTTCATAGCAACCAGCTCCGAAGTATTTGTAAACAACCTACATGAGATGTGAGTGTCTCAAAGTCAATCAGGGAAGTGTGCACAGTTTCACAATGAGCTGGGAATGAAGCCCGGCTATAAAAGAACATAATGTTCATAAATCAAAGGAATAAAACTAAATCAGGCATCCCCCATCTCAAAACAAGAGATATTTACACACCTGCTGCCTGGATTATCTCAAAGTGATGCATTTTATGTTTCGTTGGCAGTGGAAGAGAAAAGTTAGTCGTCGGTGTAAGATGACAAAAGTGGAACAGAAACATCCTTCAGGAGGAAAGGACAGCGACGATTTAGAACAGACAAGTTTCATCTCGACACCAGCCACAGACACCAGCCACAGACACCAACCAGACACCAACCAGACACCAGCCACAGACACCAACCAGACACCAACCACAGACACCAACCAGACACCAACCAGACACAAGCCACAGACACCAACCAGACACAAGCCACAGACACCAACCAGACACAAGCCACAGACACCAACCAGACACCAACCACAGACACCAACCAGACACCAACCAGACACAAGCCACAGACACCAACCAGACACAAGCCACAGACACCAACCAGACACAAGCCACAGACACCAACCAGACACCAACCAGACACCAACCAGACACCAACCAGACACCAGCCACAGACACCAACCAGACACAAGCCACAGACACCAACCAGACACAAGCCACAGACACCAGCCACAGACACCAACCAGACACCAACCAGACACCAGCCACAGACACCAACCAGACACCAACCACAGACACCAACCAGACACCAACCAGACACAAGCCACAGACACCAACCAGACACCAACCAGACACAAGCCACAGACACCAGCCACAGACACCAACCAGACACCAACCAGGCACCAACCAGACACCAGCCACAGACACCAACCAGAGACCAACCAGACACCAACCAGACACCAGCCACAGACACCAACCAGACACCAACCACAGACACCAACCAGACACCAACCAGACACAAGCCACAGACACCAACCAGACACCAACCAGACACAAGCCACAGACACCAACCAGACACAAGCCACAGACACCAGCCACAGACACCAACCAGACACCAACCAGGCACCAACCAGACACCAGCCACAGACACCAAACAGAGACCAACCAGACACCAACCAGACACCAACCAGACACCAGCCACAGACACCAACCAGACACCAACCACAGACACCAACCAGACACCAACCAGACACCAACCAGACACCAGCCACAGACACCAACCAGAGACCAACCAGACACCAACCAGACACCAGCCACAGACACCAACCAGACACCAGCCACAGACACCAACCAGACACCAACCACAGACACCAACCAGACACCAACCAGACACCAACCAGACACCAACCAGACACCAGCCACAGACACCAACCAGAGACCAACCAGACACCAACCAGACACCAACCAGACACCAACCAGACACCAGCCACAGACACCAACCAGACACCAACCAGACACCAGCCACAGACACCAACCAGACACCAACCACAGACACCAACCAGACACCAACCAGACACAAGCCACAGACACCAACCAGACACAAGCCACAGACACCAACCAGACACCAGCCACAGACACCAACCAGACACCAACCACAGACACCAACCAGACACCAACCAGACACCAGCCACAGACACCAACCAGACAACCAACCAGCGACACCAACCAGACACCAGCCACAGACACCAACCAGACACCAACCACAGACACCAACCAGACACCAACCAGACACCAACCAGACACCAAGCCACAGACACCAACCAGACACCAACCAGACACCAACCAGACACCAGCCACAGACACCAACCAGACACCACACCAGACACCAACCAGACACCACCACAGACACCAACCAGACACCAACCAGACACCAACCAGACACCAACCAGACACCAGCCACAGACACCAACCACAGACACCAACCAGACACCAACCAGACACCAACCAGACACCAACCAGACACCAGCCACAGACACCAACCAGACACCAACCAGACACCAGCCACAGACACCAACCAGACACCAACCACAGACACCAACCAGACACCAACCAGACACCAAGCCACAGACACCAACCAGACACAACCAAGACACCAACCAGACACCAGCCACAGACACCAACCAGACACCAACCAGACACCAACCAGACACCAGCCACAGACACCAACCACAGACACCAACCAGACACCAACCAGACACCAGCCACAGACACCAACCAGACACCAACCACAGACACCAACCAGACACCAACCAGACACAAGCCACAGACACCAACCAGACACAAGCCACAGACACCAGCCACAGACACCAACCACAGACACCAACCAGACACCAACCACAGACACCAACCAGACACCAACCAGACACAAGCCACAGACACCAACCAGACACAAGCCACATACACCAGCCACAGACACCAACCAAAGACACCAACCAGACACAAGCCACAGACACCAGCCACAGACACCAACCACAGACACCAACCAGACACAAGCCACAGACACCAGCCACAGACACAAGCCACAGACACCAACCAGACACAAGCCACAGACACCAGCCACAGACACCAACCAGACACCAACCACAGACACAAGCCACAGACACCAACCAGACACAAGCCACAGACACCAGCCACAGACACCAACCAGACACCAGCCACAGACACCAGCCACAGACACCAACAACAGACACCAACCAGACACCAACCAGACACAAGCCACATACACCAGCCACAGACAGCAGCCACAGACATCAACCAGACACCAGCCACATACACCAACCAGACACCAACCACAGACACCAACCAGACACCAACCAGACACAAGCCACAGACACCAACCAGACACAAGCCACAGACACCAGCCACAGACACCAACCACAGACACCAACCAGACACCAACCACAGACACCAACCAGACACCAACCAGACACAAGCCACAGACACCAACCAGACACAAGCCACAGACACCAGCCACAGACACCAACCACAGACACCAACCAGACACAAGCCACAGACACCAACCAGACACCAGCCACAGAAACCAACCACAGACACCAGCCACAGACACCAACCAGACACCAGCCACAAACACCAACCAGACACAAGCCACATACACCAGCCACAGACAGCAGCCACAGACACCAACCAGACACCAGCCACAGACACCAGCCACAGACACCAGCCACAGACACCAGCCACAGACACCAACCACAGACACCAACCAGACACCAGCCACAGACACCAGCCACAGACACCAGCCACAGACACCAACCACAGACACCAACCACAGACACCAACCACAGACACCAGCCACAGACACCAACCAGACACCAGCCACAGACACCAACCAGACACAAGCCACAGACACCAGCCACAGACACCAACCACAGACACCAACCAGACACAAGCCACAAACACCAGCCACAAACACCAGCCACAGACACCAACCGACACCAGCACATTGGAGCATGTTCCAACGCAGCCAAATTGATAAGAAGAAGGGTATCTAACGGCCACGTTGTAAACTATCCACAACAGACAGGGACATGGCGGTTACAGAGCGGTAATAACGGGTTTAGTGCTGAGAAAGCCGATAACTATGAAGGTCAGAGCACTAAAACGTGGCATTTTGCTGTGACATTTGACTACAGCTGCTTCTCGTGGTATCCTGCTCCTTCTCCTCCGCCGCACCGGCTCTTTCCAGTCTTCCTGTCCTTTCACACAAACATTATGGGTTCATTTCATCACAGTGGCAGTGTGTGTGTGTGTGTGTGTGTGTGTGTGAGAGAGGTAGTTACAGTTAGAGCTGATCAAGTCGGAGGCTACCCGTCTTCATCAAACCGTTTGACATTAATGCCATTAGGTGAGATGCATCACTACCAGAGTTCATCACATTAGGGCCGGAGCCAGTGGCTGAGCTAGCACAGACGCTAAGGCTCCCATCCACAAGCATTGTGATGAGATTAGCTTAGTGTGCTAAGCGCTGACAGGCCTCATCAGTCCACATCAGCAGCAGCAGCAGCAGCAGCAGCAGAAGGAGCCCGCCGTGAGAGAAACCAGACCACCTCGCTGGTAGGAGACAGCAGGACTGACGGAGAGCTGCTGTGTGTTCAAACTCATAAAAGCCATCAACAATCACCATGAGCCCGCCTCTGCACGGAGGGCCAGATGTTCCACAGGCCCCGCTGCAAACGCAATTATGAGCCGGGCCAAACGCACATGCTGATTCATGTCACTGACGGCGATACTATGGCTCAAATTAAGTGTTACAACAAACTGACGAGCTGGGTCCTACACAGATTACAGCAGACGGGACGGACTGAGCTCGGTCAATACGGGACAACATGACCTTGTAAAAGTACATTTAGCATTCTGCGAAGGCCAAGACCTGCTGCTGGCTATGGCTAAAGAAGAGACCCACCACCTGTTTCCTGAAGACTGCACCACAGCAGCCGGCTGAACCAACCGCAGCTCTGGGGAGTCTCACTGTACTCTCACTGGAACCTTTGTATCATACACAACAGCAATATACCTCAAAACATACTACTACTACCTTTCAATCCCCATGACAACCAAAACTCAAACAATCAAAGTTCCATAGAAATATAGGGGGACATTTGCCGGGGTCATTTGACGGAGACGTTAGATGTTATTGTGGCGACACACGGTCGCATTGTTGCAGTTTGCTGGGAAGAGAGCGGCTCTGCGAACAGATGTCTGGCTCGTTCGCTAATGAGTTAGCAAATTGGTTAGCTAAGTAGCTTCACCTTCAGAGCTGTGGGGAACGAGGCAGAGGGACCATTTCACACATTAAAGCTGGGTAGATCTAGAAAGCTAGCTAACCAGCTTAACTAGCTTTCTTGCTAACTCCACCATGATTTAATGCTACAGTGGTTACAAAAAATGAGTTCTTTTCCTGCTCTGTGAAGAGTGTGTGGACGAAGCATTGACTTGTTAGGGTTAGGTTAATGGTTCTCACTCCCTCTCCGAGCTCCTACTTGGAAGTTAAAGCGCTCATAGTAATAGGTTATCTTTAGGAATCAAGTTCCTCGGTTCATTTCAGCCTTTCCCCCATGTCCATAATTAATTGCAACATGCATTCAAAAGTGCATCAAAAAGATGAAAAGTAAGAAGTGATAAAGGCAAAAACACTGGTACAACAGCTGTAAAAAGTCTGACTGGGATAAATGTGCACAACCATCCTGGAGGATTTCATCTCTGGTGGTCGGCTCGATTCCAATAAAGAGACTTGGCTCAAAGACTGAATCTTATTACAATTTCACCACGTAAATCCCCAACAGATCCCTGGGATTTCTCCTTAAGTTGAAAGTAGCAGCAAGAACATTTGTCTTCCCAAAAAAGGCCCTCAGGTTTCACTTGATGTTGACAAGACCTCCAGACCCAGAATGGAGAGAACAAGACCACGTTAGACCTGCTGTTTCAAACGCATCCACGGAATTCCGACTACAGGCATTTTAATCATGGGTATATGAAGCATTCATAGCTGGAACATCCAGACAGGAGAAATGCAAACAGACTTGATCTAAATATGAGCTCAAGTGAATCCTGCTCAGACCTACTAACAACTACACAGTTGCGTCGTGCATGTAATGTGTGATATTTCTGTATGATAAATATCTACTAACTACTAACAACGGCCCGACAACCGCCTACACCCAACAACGGCCCGACAACGGCATACGCCCAACAACAGCCCGACAACGGCATACGCCCAACAACAGCCCGACAACGGCCTACGTCCAACAACAGCCCGACAACGGCATACGTCCAACAACAGCCCGACAACGGCCTACGTCCAACAACAGCCCGACAACGGCCTACGTCCAACAACAGCCCGGCAATGGCCTATGCCCAACAACAGCCCGGCAATGGCCTACGTCCAACGACAGCACGGCAATGGCATACGCCCAACAAAGGCCCGACAACGGCATACGCCGAACAACGGCCCGACAACGGCATACACCCATCAACAGCCCGACAACGGCCTACGTCCAACAACAGCCCGACAACGGTATACGCCCAACAACAGCCCGACAACGGCATACGTCCAACAACAGCCCGACAACGGCATACGCCCAACAACGGCCCGACAACGGCATACACCCATCAACAGCCCGACAACGGCCTACGTCCAACAACAGCCCGGCAATGGCCTATGCCCAACAAAGGCCCGACAACGGCATACGCCCAACAACGGCCCGACAACAGCATACGCCCATCAACAGCCCGACAACGGCCTACGTCCAACAACAGCCCGGCAATGGCCTATGCCCAACAAAGGCCCGACAACAGCATATGCCCAACAATGGCCCGACAACGGCCTACACTCAACAACCGCCCACGCCCAACAAAGGCCTGTGCCCAACAACGGCCTGCGCCCAACAACAGCCTGTGCCCAACAACGGCCTGCGCCCAACAACGGCCTGCGCCCAACAACGGCCTGCGCCCAACAACGGCCTACAGCCAACAACAGCCTACAGCCAACAACGGCCCAACAACGGCCTGCGCCCAACAATGGCCTACAGCCAACAACGGCCTACACCCAACAACGGCCTACACCCAACAACGGCCCAACAACGGCCTGCGCCCAACAACGGCCTACAGCCAACAACGGCCTACAGCCAACAACGGCCTACACCCAACAACGGCCTACACCCAACAACGGCCTACAGCCAACAACAGCCTTCACCCAACAAGGGGCATCTCAAGGGTCTTAAACTACATCCGTGTTTGCATGGAGCGATGCAAAGACACCAGGCTCAGCTGTCAGTGGGATCTAACAGCTGTAGAGACCTTGGACGTGGACTGTACTAATATACTAATACTAAAAGTGTGTGTTTCTGTCTCTTACCTGTTTAATATTCACCTGCACATGAATAACAACCTGCATTCTTAATTAACATCATGAACATTCCATTTATACTGTTCTATTATTTCAAATTTGTATTATTTATTCATCAATTTCATCTCCTTTTATTCAGATTCAATATTTAACCCAGAATGTGATAGTGTGTCTTTTTGAACACTGGAAATTATTAACTAGGCTAAATGTTTCAGGGGTTAATTCCAAACTTGTATCAAACAATATCCGACGCTCAGCAATTAGCAGTATAATTATACTAAATGGAGATGATGGTGAATTATTTAAAGATCATTTCTTTCTGACAGACTCTCCGCGACATGACTGTATTCTGCACCACTTATGAAAAGAGAAATTATTCCAATAAATGAATGAATCCATGTGGTTTTGTTGTCTAAACCTGCAATTTGTGAGCTAGCTAATGAAGATCTCTCGTAGATCTAGATCACTTGTAGATCCAGATCTCTTGGAAAGGAAACAGAGAATAACATCTCTGTTAAAAAGAATGAACACAGAGTTTTAACTAGATTGTGGATGCTCAAAAATATTTGTTTGACCTTGGTTCCACATTTCAAAGCACAGCCAATGAGATACCAGCTGTATGCGATGTAGCCAAATAATGGCAAGCGACGCCGTGTGTTGCCGCTCCATGCGTCGACACGTTGCTCAGTGAAGACGGGTTGGTGTTGTCAGGTCGTTCACACAGGTGAGACAAGTGTGGAGTCGGTCGATGACCGGGTCGAAGGCTCCTCATAATGGGAGGAGCTAGACGTCGGACTGAACTACTGGATGTGAACGGGGGTTATCAAATGCCAGGCCCAGACCTCTATCCATATCCTAGACCATCTCTTTCATCTCTATTTCCTTTGTGCCTCCCATCTGGTCTGGCTGGTCCTTCTGAAGCAGACACTCATATCTCTGTTGCCTTTTCCTTGAATAGCCGCCCCCCCTTAATCCTTCTCTCAGACTTATCTCACTCAGCCTCTGACGGCCTCTGACTCTTTTATTTTTATATTATTTTATTATCTTTTTAGCATTCTTGCTCCGCCACCTTCTTCACAGTGCCCTTTTCTAATCCATCATTTCCCATCACTGTGTTGGCAATGCAATCATAAATAATACAGGAGAAAAAACACGTTGAAAAGCTGAGTCAGCTCCCAGAGCACAGATGGTATTTCCTCTGGGTGAATACGCCGTCTTGGCGGATGTTCATATCCACAAAGAACATCCACTGACTTCACTGCATGGATACGTGCAAACTCACATCCATCTACATGCACGTACGCCACTTCTCAGGTGTCAACGCACGGTGTGTGTGTGTCTGAGTGTGAGAACAAGGAGAGCAGCATGTGACAGACATGAATATCATGTTTCACGTCCTCTTTACACGTTTTATTTCATCAAAATACAAAACTTGGAGAAAAGCCTCAAAATTCAGCAGCTGAATATGAAATCAAACCTCAATCATTGGTATTGATTAGTTGAATGAAATCACGGGCATGCACACACACACAGGTCTTTGAACGCTACATGGAGCAGCACATTGAATACAGATGGAAATAAACACGAATGTCCCGTCAACAGAAAAGCAGCATTTCAGGTATTTATTAAACCATCTTCAAAGGAGCCCAGAGGGAAGAAAACTGTCTCTTAGCAACATGTGGCCTTTTTTGAAGAAGTTGATGACAATGAATAAGAAAAGCAGCCAAGTATAACAGATGAACTATGTGCCTGTACACACACACACACACACACACACACACACTGCTGCTGAATTATTTCAACCATGACCATGTAATTCTACAATAGAGGGAAGCGCTGTGTTTATGCATTTCTAAAGTCAAGAGTTATCCGTTCCCTGTTAACTCATTCCAGTGCTTCCTTTGCTCTGCCAAACACAAATAACTCTGCAAAAGTTTCATTTTCAATTACACACACTTTTAGAAACCAGCGACGTCCTCAAAACAAACCAAAAACGAATTAAAGTAGTTCAACACGACATGAAATCAGAAAAACGTTGGTGTAGAGGAGAGCGGGACGATGTAAGAAGTACACATGTGTGTGTGTGTGTGTGTGTGTGTGTGGGGGGGGGGTCTCACCATTCATCCGTTCAACCTAATTATTTGAAGTACTGAAGGGATCCTACTCATTGGAATTATTTTTCGTTCATCCAAGTGTTTTATTTTCTCCTCTCTTGTGGTTGTTATATTATCATGGTTGTTATGTTCGTTTGTGCCTCTATTAATACAGAAAAGGTTCCTCATTACACATTACAAATGTATTGACATAATAACTTGCAGAATACAGCTATTCCTAAATAAATTGATTCCCTATTAATTCCTCTGTGATACTTTCAAAAATGGAACAGGTTGACAGAAATACAAACAAAGGCTTCTGTTGCTTTATTATGGTGTGGATTATGCATGTAATCCGTCGGATTAGATTACACTTCTCTGAACAGTAATGGCACCTCCACATTAATGCTTATATCAATAATCACATCTGTACAGTGAATATGATGAACCGTCTCCCTGACACTCATATTTCCTCTCACCTCCTTTACAAAGTGGATCACATATGATCCACATCTCTCTTCTGTGCCATGATGTCATGGTGTCTCATGCTGTTATCTCCCTCTGCATGTGGTGTTATCAGTGCCCCTGCTCTGTGCCGAGGAGGCCGGTTCCAAACCACATGACCACGCAGCCTGAAAACACACCATCATATTCATCCTCCAAATCACTTTGAACAAAGTTCTACCTGTAACATATACACAGAGCAGCGATGGACTCCACTGCTGTAGATCTATGTTGCACTAATAAGCCTTCCAAAAAGGCGAGCGGTGTAAAACTACTGTATCGTTACTTGTGTTTCATTCATCAGAGCAACAGGTGAGAGTGATGCTCAACCAGGACCGAACGGGCTCGGCTCGCTTAATCTGCCTCGAGTGCCTGATGTGAACAATTGTGCAAAGTGTGACAACAGCAAGCATAGAAACACACAAAGGTCTCTGATGTGAGACGCTTCAAAAAGCAGCAGGGGAACGAGAGCAAAGGTAGAACCCCAACCAAGAATGGAGGATGAATCAGACCCTCCACTCACCTCAGCAGGTCCCCGATGAAAGCAGCAATGTGTCTGATCACAGCCACAGGGGGTCCTGCACCGCCACATGCCATGTTAGAGGATGTGTGTGTGTGTGTGTGTGTATGTGTGTGTGAGATCTTTTGTGAGTTCTCTCACAGGTTGAGGAGCCCTCAGGGAGACAACGTCAAATAGCCTAATTAATCAGATGTAGCGCAGGTGAGACACAGGAAGTCTGAGAAACCAGCCAGGCTGCACAAACACCCCGACACTCGAAACATAATCAACCGCTTGACCCCCGGGGACACGTCTGCAGATTCCACATTCATAGATTTATCCACGTGAATGCCTGGGAAAAAACATCACAAAGCAACCGTTTGAAAATCAAAGAACACATTTAGTAATGAGAGAACTCCCATTGGCACATCAAAGCGCCGCCACGCCTCCCAGCAGGGTTTATTTACACTGTGGTCATATGTGTTTGCTCATATTCCTTGTATTCCTCATTCCTTATTTGTATTTACTTATATTCTATTGTGTTATGCAGTATATCGTAGCATTATGTACATCATTTACATTGGATTTGACAGAGTCCTTCATCCCTATTGTTTCCTAATATTTCTGTATGCTTATATATAAGAGCAACTGTGAGCTATGAAGTTCCCCCCTGGAGATCTATTAAGTATTTCTGATTCTGAAATATATTTTGACTTTAATAACAATGTGAGTGTGGGCTGTTTGTAAACTAAGACACCGTGTTGACACCGACACACAGCGGGCAGCGCTGTCCGTGGTCCTGAAGCAAGGCGATAAACATACTCGGAGCATGTTCATGGAAATCTGATTGTCAATGAGTCAACTGATCAACCCCCCCACCCAAACTTGCACCCATCCCGACCCTCCACCCCTTCTGTGGTTCTTGCCTCCAGGACTTCAGTCGTCTGAACTGCTGCTGACTCCTGTTTACCTCAATTATACAAATGGGGCGAGCTCCAGTACACAATTTAGCCAAGGCCAGGTAATTCCATGGATGAATGCAGGTCTGAGCCTGGTTACTTCATCACACACACACACACACACACACACACACACACACACACAGAGCCTGACTGTTTGGGTCAGGATCAATAAGCTGATTGATCGAGTGAGGACAGGTATCGGGGCAGCAGCTATGGGATTGAGTACGGGAGACACCGGCCCTCGAGAAAACGATCGATCTGACCTTTATGGATCGATGATCCTCTCCAGACTAAATGAGAAGCAGTCAAAGCAGGTTCACCTCATATCAGAGTGCGAAATGGATTCATGTGGCCTCGTGGCAAATAGATGCAGGAGTAATTGACTGACGGGATTACACTTATTTCTAGTTGCTTGGCACAAACATGTGCTACCATCACCCGAGAGTTCTGTAGTGGTTGGAACCCAAATCTGACAAAGCCGTCAGAGTATTGTGACCCAATAATGCAGATCACAAAGACAGGGCTGGATAATCCCATGTTCCTCCCCCCTGAAGGTGTTTCTAACAATGGAAAGCACCGGAGGTTACAAAACAACACACACATACACCAACAATAGCTACGCCTTGGGAGACATGTCAACAACAGAGCACTGGACTACTAATTGGCCAGTCTACGGTAGACCGTATGTATAGTAATTACATCAGAACCAGCGATGAGATAATGAGGTTTCCCGTTGTTGAGAGGTACGCTGCACTTTGATTGCTTCCTTCTGCTTTGTCTTTCAACTGTAGTTCATTAACATGCAAGTGAGTGAGACTGTAGACAATGACAGAGTCTCCGTCGCTAACAGGTAATTACCTTCCCTGAAGTGGTTTGTCCTGAACGGTGTCAGCCCCGGTTGGAGGGAAGCGCTGATCAATGTGCGTCAGCGGAATACATGAAGGCGTTTGGCACGGCATTGTGGGTTTTCTTTAGCTGCACATGTTTGACAGCAGTTGGTTTATTAAGATCCCCATTAACTTTCCAATTGTGACAGCTGTTGCCATGGTGGCAATACAGAAGTACGCATTCACACTACTAATCACAATACGCTCATATAATGCAAGTGAAACACAACATTAAATAGGAAATAGATGGTCCCTGCATGAGTCCTCCATGATCCAAAGAACATAGCATCAACACTTTTCCAGGCTGGCTTTTGGATATACATTTTAAATGAAATGAATTAATAATATGTGTGATAATCAGAACAATTAGTCAAGCTATGGACTTGAACAGCCTTCCATCCAGATCATCAGCTTCATGTGTTTTTGTGGATTCAATGCTACACGTTTCGCTTACACAAGCAGCAGAGTGACTTCCATGTGTTCAGACTTCTTTGGGGGGGGGGTTACTATCTCTCCGAGATTACGGCAGCAGCTGTGTGTAAAAACGCCTCCAGTCTCTACGAATGTTCCTGTGACGAGCTGGTACGAAGCCGCAGCATAACTCCTTATTGCTGTCGATGAGTGACCCTTTTCTTTTCTCAGTGTTCTCCGTGACTCCCTCTATTGACCAGCCGCCACAGCTGCTTTTGTTCAACCATTTGAGTCGCCCCCTGATGGCTAGCAGAGAGAATGCAAGATTAAGGCACACTTTTCAGAAACTGAGGTGGATGGTTCAAACAAATACAGGACTTTCATCCAGGAGACTGCTGTTCGTGTTACACTAAAAGTACGTTGACATTTTGTCAGCAGTTATCAATATGAAAACAGTGTGAATATAGTGTCGATAGTCCTGAGTCGCTTGTTACTTGCTATTGACTTTGAGTCAAATCAACGAGTGGTTAGAGTAGGAAGTTACTGTCAACCACGCTGTTTCCCTGAACCTTATTTTGAAAAGGCCGATGCATGTAAGGAGTGCATGGTGACTGGTGACGGATTTACCAAGCTGCCTCATTTGATGCATTAGGGTTAGGGTTAATAAGCTAATGAGGTAATTGGGATGTTGTTGGTGGCCAGGGTAATTCAGTTGCAGCGTCAGACAATTGGAGCAGTAATACATTATTGAAAGAACAGTATACAAAGAACAGACCTGCCATCTACAGTGCAGGGCAGTTCATTATAGAAGCAGGCTGGAAGGTGGCCGTTTGCTGGATTATTGACATCCCCAGGCCCTCTGACGACACACTTTACCACGAGGACGGAGGAGGTGCAGCTAGTTTGTTGGGAGCAGGGTTAGTGAGTGTATTAGAAACCTCTGGGGGTCTCCATGAAGCAGTACCCTCTAGGCTCAGAAAAGCCCCCAAAGGTTGCATCATTGATGAAAAGGGGAAAGGAGCTGTGGCTAATCTATATGACCTCATTAGCAGTGATTTATCAAGTGGACTGGCATTTGTGAGTAATGAAGGGCGCCTGGGGTCCAACTTCACACACACAACCTGCCATTCCTCCCCATCCATCTGACGGAGGTGCGTTGTACACGCCGGCTGTTTCATACCGACCTGGAGGAGGAGTACGAGGGGGCGATATGCAACAAAAGGTCCTCAGAGCTGAAATCACAACAGACTATTGTGTAACACTACAGAACAGATAGATACGGCCGAGCAGACCTTAACGACTGGTGAGACCTGAACATCTGAACACACAGGAGGTCAGAGCAGCGGAGCTTTTCCTCCGATTCAATTTAAACGTTGACCTATCTGGTTCGCTGACCTTTAACTTTCCGCGCTGTCAGCGATGTTCTCTTGTTACCATGCTAATCGGAGCATCCCCTCTGTTAGCACGTAGCTTCCCGTGGTAGAAACCGCATTTCCCTGACGGTATACTCTTAATAAGAGGCAATCCATGGTAAAGTGCGTTCCTCTCATTAACCCTTAATCTGTGGGCCCTGTTCTTCTTGACATCAAACTCCTACAGCGGGTTTGTGTTGGACTCCATTTTCTCCTCCTTACATCCCTTTAATGTCTAACTGGCCTACCTGCTGGTAAAATGCACAGCCCAGAAGAACTCGAGGCAACATGGAATCCCCATGGAAACGAGTAAGTGGCCTCATTACACATTTAACTTACACGGTTGATATCTGTAAGTACATTCTTCTGTGACATTATTCAAGCACCTTTGGTTCCCCAGATATGAGCAGCACTTTAAATAGCGTGTCCTGGTTACAGGAGGAGGCGAGAGGGGAATTGGAGCTGAATGATCTGGAGTGACTACGGAGCATGAGCCTGAAAATATCAAGGATGCAGGAGATCTCTGTTCCAGACTTGGTTTTAATTAAGTCATTTGTCTTCAACCAACACCACCAAAATCACATCAATAACAATGAGTTCAAGAGCTGAGTTGTTTTTTTTCTGATCTGCAGTCACAAACATTTAGATCCACTTGCATTAAAATGCACCACGCATTGTATTAAGCTATGATTGCACTTTTTTACATGCAAAATGTCTGGTTTGGAACAAGTCTGGCTGAGTCCTCCCAATGAGACCAGCCAAGTGAGGACCGTCGCCAGCACTCAACCAAGTCTCCTGCAAAATGATGTTCCCATATAACTAAACTTCTCTCTGGAAAACGGTTTGTTTGAAACAGTTTGAAACAGTTTGAAACATATGGTTACTTTTCCAAATTACAAGGAAATGGAAATAAACAAGAAAAGTTACTTAGTAACTTAGTAACTTATTTCACATGGGACCCAATCAGCAGTGGTCGTGGTGAAGGTCCCGTGCTTGTTGACCCACCTACCTCCAGGCCTGCTCCTGCACGGACCCCAGCAGACATATTTGGAACTTCTTTGTGATACATCAAAAGCAAATGCAATCCATGACTAAATATGTTTCCCTTGAAACATAACAGAATGCTTTTTGTTCGATAGGAATGTCTGGAAGGCACCCGGAGGCCACATTATGCACGGGCTCGCAGCCAGGATCTGCAGGAGAGGCGGTGCATGATGCAGGACATCAGGAAACACAAAGGTGACTTCGAGGTAGGGTCTCTGAAACATGACATTCCCACACAACCAACGCTTTGCCATACAGTTTAGATCGAAACTCATTTTGTCATGGATTACGTTGGCTTTCGTTTGTATCACAAATCATTTCAAATGAGTACTGGGAAGTCTGCAGAGGGGTGGATGGTGTAAAGAAACACCAGTGATCGTGTCCTGTATAAACAAAGTGTTTCCGTACAAACAGCTGAGTGTGCAGTTCAGTCGGATGGGAATGTAAGGAGTTGTAGGAGGCGGGGTTGACACTCAAACAGACAAAGGGATGAGGAGAGGCGAGGCTGGTGGAAGGCTGAGCTATGGTGGTGATTAGTGGTCACGGCGGTCCCACCAGCCGCTCTGAGCGTTGAGTCGTCTTGTGGCTAGCCAAAGCATCTTTTCTATGTCCTTTTTTTAGCTACCAGAATAATATTTGTTTACCTTGCTGTCTCTCTAAGCCTGAAAGCCTAAAGCCTTACGTTGTGTTTAAAGGTATTGGAGCTGGAGTAACTATATCAAGTTTCCATATGAGCATAATAATGTGTACAAGTTCTCATTACGCAGTTCTAACACAGGATATTATTTCTACACCACATTGTAATTGTATGAAATATTGCACAACATACGGACTTTACATATGAATCTTGGCCAGCATGTGTTTCTCTTTCAGAATGGAATCTACTGAAACATACATGAGGACTTGTTACGGAACAAAGATCAACAGTTTCACAAACTATTTTCCAGACATGGGTTTAGTATGTGGCCTGGCAAGGGTTGCTTGGTGAACCCAGTACTTGTCTCACAAAACTAAAATGCCTTGCTATAATGTTTTAGTCACAGACAAACACTGGCATAACAGGCCAAGTGTGTTGCCACGATGGTAGCCATATTATTCAAATTAATTTTTGCTATTCTTAACAGGTCAGCTTTGCAGATGGAAGGGCCAAACCCAAAACACGGCGGAGCTTCGAATGCCAGGGCTATTATGTTTCAGGTCCAAAACAGATAAGTAGAACAAATTGCCTTTCATCCAAAGTAATGGTTAATAATTATTTGTTCAGGTAAAGAAGGGTTCTTTCTGGGTGCAGAAAAAAACCCATTGGGTTGCTTTCCTTCCTGTGTGGCAATTGGACCATTGATGTGTACGGATGTAATCTCACTGGGCCGAGGTGAAAGAAGTTCTATGGTGAAGTTTTCTCCTGGCTTGTTTTTAAATCACACTTTACATGGAACTTCTAATAATAAGGATTTATATACCTAGACCTTTTTGAAAGGAGTCAGGAAAATATTCCCAGAAGGCCTTGCTGAGACCCCACAAAAGGCACTTTAAAGCTTGTGGGCAGCTATGGTTCCACCGCCAACCAGCTGCACCCTTCATTTGCTCCATGTGGCCATTTGGTCAGCTGAGCCAAACTACTGGTGTGGTGAAGAATCCTCTGCACTGTGCTGCTAGCCGAGATGGCCGAAAACAAATGGTAGGCCGGCCAGCTGCACACACCTTTCCTGTGTGTGTGGGTGTTTGTGTGTGTCGGCGTGGTCCACTACTGAAGGATCCATCCAGCATCATCACATTTAGTATGCAAGGACTACGGATGGGTTTCAGTACATAACACCACTGATGCTCAGCTCAAGACTGTAAGTATAGTTTGTAATATGGTAAAGTTATAAAAATGAAATATAATGCTTCATTTTAACATGCATATGACTAGTAGGTGCTAATATATCAATGTGAACAATTACATAGAATGACTTAGTTTTTTCAGATGTGATGCATGCTCAGAGGTAGAGTTCATGACACATTAAACTAGTTATATTTATTCATTTAGTTTTGATTGATCATCGCTCGTGTGCCAGTCAGGCATCCGTTATTATTGGACCATTCATCTGGAGACAATGTTCAGTGCTTTTGTTTGCCTTCATGGTGGTTTAATGTGTTGAACTAAATCGAGACAACAAAGTAACTTGAACACAACAAAAGTTTCTCATTCAAACCAAAACCATGATGGTTTCCTAAACCAAACCAATTAGTTTTGTTGCCTAAACCTAAAAAGTACATACAAATGAGAAATGCCAAGATCCACCATAATTGGAACAAATAGTGTTTCATCAAATGAAATAAGTTTGGAGTCTCCCATCCCTCATTAGCTCCCTCTACATGTTGCTTTTTTTGTTATCCTGAATCCTATAATGCTCAGCCCAGCGAAGAAAACCCAAATGACTCCCTGAGTTGGCAGATGACAGACGGCCCCAGGGCCACTCTATTACAGACAAACAAACACTGTTCGACTGGGTATCTGTCTCTGCCAGTCAGCGAGCTCCAACTCACGCTTCTCTAGTCTGTGCTCGACAAATCAATGTGTAAACGTATTCACACCAATGTCTCTTTGGCAGCAGGCATTTGGGGGCAGACGTGGAATTGAGACAACCCGCCGGGCGTAGAAAGGACACAGGAGAAGCCAAAGCCATTCACACCACTTTCTGCCTTCGTATCACCTCGTCCACAGTATCGCCATTCCAAATCTCTCCAGAGAGATCTCTCATTTTCAATCGCCTCGTTTAATGTAGCTGAAAAAGCATTTGGTGCTGGGATTGTTAAAGCATGGTTTCACTGAGTGGATGTATTTTCCTTCAGCTTTACCCTGGTGTCAACTACTTCAAGTCTTCTTCAATCCAGCATGATGTTCATTTAGTACATTCTGGTCCATCTAGAGTCCAGACCAGAAAGCAGGGGATGCTTTAGGGGGCCCTATTGGAATCCAGATGGATCCAGATCCAGTAAGAGTGCTGCTCGGGGTGCTGCTCTGTCCACTTCATTCCACATTCTCAAGATTTTTACACACACACACACACACACACACACATACAATAGTATGTATGTATGTATGTATACTGTATCATATATATATATATATATATATATATATATATATATATATATCAGCTGCTAGCTATCTCGGCAGAAAGGGCTACCATGTCAAACTGACCCATGAGTCCAGCCCTGATTCTTCTTGATCTGAATGTTAAGCATCATTTTTCTATTCTAATTGCCTTGTTGAGGGCACGACGCCTCATGCTGTTTTTATTACTAACTTTACCCGGAGCACTGTTGTGGTTAACTGCCCACAGATGTCAGCCTGAGGGGAGGAGCAGGGAGGTCTGTGTGCTGCTCTCACATGCAAGCAATGGCACATCGTGATAGTGACCGACAATGATTTCATTATTTCATTAAAGGAGAAGAAGAAAAGTGGTCACTTAATCACAGTTAAGGGATCGACAGGATAAAGAAAATATACTTAGGTAAAAGTAAAAATGTAACATTGTAAAAATACTGCATGCAGAAATCAGTATTAATACATGCAACTACCAAAAGTGTGTAAGCATCACACAGAAAGGTTCATAATTCATGATAAATAATAGAGTAGAGTTCAAAGTATGTGGCTCCAAAATGTAGTAGAAGTAGAAAGTAGCATTAAATGGACTACAAGTACTTCAACATTGTAGGCTGTAGTAGTAACTGCATCCCCCTACTGCTATATATAGTATGGAGGTATGAATAGAAATCAGGGATAAGCATCTCTTGCTGGGAACAGTAACTTGGTGATTAGTCAGCTCGTGCCGGCACAACTTCCCGCCAACTCGGAGCATCTCTGGATAAAAGAAACACTGTCCAACTGTACGAGCTTCAAAGTTGAACATCTTACAGCAGATGAATATGATACTGTAGAAAACAGCTCGAGCAATTCCACACATCACAGCCATTAAGTATTCATCCCTTATTTCCATCCCTTTTAAATCGAAGTGCCAGTGAAATGTGTGGAGACAGCAGCTTGCCCAGCTCAATTATTCAAACCACGCCGACTGTATTGTGGCTAACTGAGGACTTGAACATGATTATGCACATATATTTCCTTTGTACTCGGCATTGCCAGCCTTCAATCATGATCAGCTTCATTTGCTTCTTTTTTGGTCTTTGCACATACTGTCAGGTTTGTAGTTGGGGAAAAGGGGTAGGGTTGGACCCAAATGTAGGCAAGAAGGGCAACGAGGTAAAGGAAAAACATTTGTAGTTAACTAATAAAACAAGACAAAAATAAAGGAGGCCAAGAGGGTAAAAACAGCAGTCAAAAGGAAACACTTTCTTTAACCAAACATCACAAAAGGACACGGAAACACGAGTAACTCCACAGAACACAAGGTAGAACAAGGTGTCATGCAGGGAAGGAACAGCCATGAACACACACAAGGACCCGGCAGACACACAGGAAACACACACACTATATCCACAGGGAGACAGGGAGCTGACGGGGAACAGGTGAGACACATGAGGGCAGGTAGGGAATCAACACCAGAGGGTGGGGGAGTCAGCGGAAACAACAAGGACCAGGAAGTACAAGACAGGAAACCACACAGGGGACCAAACTACAAAATAAAACAGGAAATTGAACAACTAAAACCCACAGTCGGGACACATACAGTAGTATGACTTTGACTATGGCTGTTCCAGGGTCAGTATTACATTGCCTCATAGATTATCTCTTTAATTTGTGCAAATTATGAACATTTTTAATTTAATCCATCTTAATTTTTGCGTTGTTCTGATTATAATAATAAAATAATAATCATTTGAAATGGGCAGAGAAGCTAGTTTGGTTAATTTGGTCCTTCATCTGGGGAGTATTCCTGGTTTAAGCTTAAATGGAAATCAAATGAAATATGAATGATTCTTTTTAAATGCAAGCTTTTAAGGTGATAAGAAAATATTTGTACAGCAATCAAAGGTATCTAGCAGCTATGAAGACATTTTTCACTAAAGACTAGCTTCCTTCTCTGGGTCAGCATGTCATATCGGTAGCGGTTACATTGCTGTTCACTGGCTAGTAATACATAGTAATAGTGTGGTAACAGTTTGATAATGAAGTAATAATCATTTAAAAAAGTAATAACATGTTACCAAAGTGATAACCAGGTGATAGCTTGGTATTTACAATGGGCATATCTCTACAATCTGAGAGTCAAGTATGTAACAGCGTTATTGAAGGGTTTTTGCATTTAGTTGGATCTATTAGCAGAAAAGGAAGATAATATTCATAACTATGTTTTTATTCATGCATAATCCCCTGAAACTAAGAATCATGGTGTTTTCCTAGCTGGTCCTCTTCACGGAGTCCATGTTTCTACAGAAGCCCAGAAAGGACAAACCCAAAGTGGCTCTCACACCTTTTCCATGTTCCATAGGCCGCCATGGTTGTGAGACATTCTGGAAAAACTGCCATAATGTGAGCTGCAGAGTGCAAAGCCGTGGTCCCCACAAACTCCTGTTGCTCCTAAAGTAGTGCTGTTAAGGTAAATATGGCTAAAGGCGTTACCATGGTAGCGAAGGGTATTCACCTAGATACAATCCACAAGATATCATCACATCCTGCACACTGTCCCTTTAAAGAGCAACAAGGTTAAACCGTCTTCTAATAGTATCGCAATAATATATCATATCATCATTTTTTGAACATTAAATCATATTCACCCTGCTGGTGACGCCTCAGCCACTGAGCTGACTCACAACTTAAAGCAGATAGACATCAATCATTTATTCAGTCCATTTACAGCAACTCCCTTCTCTTACCAGTCAAGACAGAATATTTCACTTTTTCAATTTCATCCAGCACTCTACCCATCTGCTCGCCGACTTTAAGGAAATAAATAGACCCTCTGTTTCCCTCCATTCCACCATCACCTCGGGAGATAAGACGAAAGAAAGCGTTTTCTCATCTTCTGAGGTATGAAAATGAACAATGCAGCAGGATATGGAAGATTTGAAGGCAGGCGCCTACAAGGTGTCGCACACTATTGGCTCTGTAAAGTATATTCAGCTCTTCACCTGAGAAAACGTTATGGAAAGTAATGCAGAGTAGCTATTTTCACCCAGATTAGAATAGTCACACAATTACACTGAAGTGCTAGTAGTATTAATAGTAATAGTAGTTGGAGGAATGCGTCAAACGTCCTTTCTCCCAGGAGACGAGGGTTTGAGTCCTGACCTTGTTTTAACTCTTGGTCGACTTGTTTTCTGTTGAATTTATAATTACTTTCAGGTTTCAGTCACAGTTTGGTTAGGTTTAGGTAAAATACACAAAGGCTAAAGTACACCTGGCTGCTGATATCATCTGCCACAGTAATACCTCAACATGCCGCTCGGCTTCATTCTCTTGCTGTCAAAATCAGAGGTTGGCTTTGAGTCACCACATTGATTGTATTTAAGCTCCTGCACTGCTATCATTTAGCAGGTAGCTTTAAGTGAATGACAAACGGTCAACGGCTTTCTAAAAAGAAAGGGACCCAGAAATGAATGGCTGATGCATCGTGATGAAGTCAAACATGGGCAGAGAATCCGAGTATGAGAAGACTGAGAGGTCATTGAGAAATGAAATTCCCCTGCAACGGGGGAGCATGATACCTTGGTTCTTACCTTCCTCCCACCCCTGGGGGCTTCCTGCCTTCTTCTCACTCCTCTCATTCCTTCCCTCCTGCAGGTCCCCGGCGGCCACGATGCTCCACGTGAACTCTGGGGTACCCTCCTGGTGCTGGTCACATGGTCTGCTATGGCCTGGGCATCGGTGATCTGGTCAAATAAGGAGGCATTTACACGTGTGCAGGCAGGTGTACACAAACTCAAATAATTCACAGCAAGTTCTGGCAGAAAGACACGGCTATCATGATGCAATAACGGACCAGAAACCACTTACCAGGCAAAGATGATCGGAAATCTAAAATGCAGCACAAGCGTTTCAAAATACCTTGTTTCCGTGTGATTAGCAAATGAAACTTTTAATTACATACACTGCCGGGGGAAAAGAGGTGCTGATTGAATCAACAATGTTGCCACAGTAGCATTTCTTTTTTTCTTTAAAGTGCACAGTTCTAACAAAGAAGGCATTTGCATCTTTAACAGCAGCCAAAATAGACTTGAAGTTGTTGTTGAATCTTCTAAATATACCACTTCATTCCAGATTTGACTAACGTGCTGAAAGAGCAGACGAATAGGTGATAAAACAGGCTCAGGGAGGAAGAACTTTGTCAGTTGGATATATTGTATTTTCAGATTTAATGGCCTCATACTTTGGGTTGCACAACAACCCTTTGTTGTCTGCACACAAAGTCACAGCTGTAAGAGCAGCGGTGAACAGTGCACACCGTTCACCGGCGGGGCTGGAGCGGGAGCTTAGACAAATGCAGTGTTCATGTGAAACTGCTGCTGTCGAGACCGGCTGTAATAGAAGTGAAGGTATTACGGCTGTAATATCCTCCCTAAAAATGTGCTCAGGGAGAAAATGAAGCCCTCCTCCCACTCCGGCTCTCGTCCCTTCCCTCCCGGTGGACAGGCCTCATGTAGACTCAGTGAATCGCTGTTTGAGGGGGCGTGGTCACTTTCAAATGACTTCTCACACTAGGAGAGGGAACTGCAGTCTTCTAATCACTTTTAACCTATAACCAGGTTTCCATTTGGAATGTCACAAAAAGAGGATGTTTTCCCACTAACTGCTGCTTTGGTCAGGTTGGTCGTACGCGAGGCTGCAGCAGGTTTACATTTCTTTCATGTTCTATGGGCCACGCTGATGCTGTCCCAAGATGAAGACGGGGAACCAGCTGATCTGTCTGGGACTTGTTCACTACATCAGAATGTATTATTATTATTCATCAACTCTTTTTACAACCACCTCAGGCAATGATACAAAGTTGTTGTTGTTTTTTTCCATAATTGAGGATGTTCATTATTTCCATTCTGTTCATTTTCTAATTCAATACTTAATAAATGTGAATGTGAATTTAAAGGAAGTGAATGGAAACAGGGCTCAACGTGGTCAGAAGCAGGCTGGTTTAAACAAGGTGCTGCATCGATCACATATGTATCAATCATGATCACATGAAAGCCATATATATATATATATATATATATATATATATATATATATATATATATATATATATATATATATATATATATTTATGTTTGTCTGATAATTCCAGGCCAAGGACCCCCAAACTGATGGAGAGATGGAGCGGGGACTCCCTACTTATATATATATTGTATAAAATTGTGTTTTATATTAAACCGGTCCTATAGTGCCTTGTAGAAATGTACCTTGTTGTTGTGCATTCAATACTAAGATATTCAAATAATAAACAGGTTCATATATTCATGTTTTTATTTTGAACATGCAAGGTACAGTGGTATGGGTGGCGGTGCCACTGTCATTTATAAACATACCTCAAACTGATACCTGCCAAGATTATGTCTGTCAATTGCATGTAACCATGCACAAACACTATTGAAATTGACATTTTTAAAACATGTGCATATGCATACAATACTTAACTATACTATAGCTACTAGCATGAATGAGCTCACGGGGAACCTGACAGAGTGTGTCACATACGGCCTCGTGAGTGGCACAGCAGCATAGATCGTTTATTTACATCAAGATGATTGACTCTGTTGCCGTTTATGATCACTACTATCATAAATATATAAATATATTTTATATAATAGTTAGAGCCTTGATTCGTTTCCCCATAATCCCCAAGACCTTAAAAACAGCTGTATAACATTTAAAAAGAACTTCATATAATTTTCTGTGTGTTTAAAAAAAATTGTGGAGGTGAATATAAAAAAATGTCTAATCAACCAAAATTTTTGCGACCCCCCCCTGCAGTACCTCCGCGGACCCCCTAGGGGTCGCGGACCCCCTGTTGAAGACCTCTGCACTAGGGGATTCACAGATCACACCCAGCTTCATGACTACTAATAGAGCAGGTCTGTCACTTGAAGAATACCTGCACACCAGCAGGTTTCTGATGACTATCCACAGTTCTAGACTCCAAACACAGAAATACACCTGAGATTCTGTCCAAATGGCTCATTTTTCTTTCATTGATTTGGACCAGTAACCCGATAATGAGATGAAATTTCCAACTTGAACATTACGACATTCAACTCACTGAAAGGATTTAGAGCTGTACTTGGTGAGACTTTCAAAATAAAATAAATAAAATGAGGAAAGTGTTGTTGAAATGTACTTTCTCTGCAGGTGTTACATCGTCACTATGCCTGACAATGTTCCCATATTGTACCAGTCTCTAAGAAATCAGAAGCAATTTCACGTTTTTTTTTTCACATGATTTTAGAGGAAGAGCACTCACTTCTTTCCTTTGTTAAAGTTGTGTTTGTGAATTTGAGTCCAGCCTGTCCAACCCTGATACCTGATACTCTCCCGGTGTGAACAGTGTTTCTGGTCTTCAGATAAAGACAGAGCAGTTGGAGTTGGAGTTTTAGCATACATTAATATACCGACGTTACAATAGCGCTCCCTGTGCAGAGCACATGGCTCGGGCTGGCTTCTACAATCCTCTTAAAGCAGGTTTTCTTTCATCCCACACAGTGCGATAAACAAAGTCTGATAGTACCATGTGAAGTGCTGACTATAACCGTGGAGGTATACGGGAGCTTTAGCTGTAAATAAACTGGCAGGGAGGAAAAAAACAAACTGAAGATGGGAAGATAATGCCCTATATTGTATCGAACATGTGACCTGCAGTGCACACGTCAGATCTCAGGGTCATACTGTCAGCCCTCTTAAGTCCTTGCATGCCAACAGTTTATGAAGAACCAAAGTTTGATTCATTTTTGTAATGTGACAAATGATTTGCACTGTGTTTCTGTCCAGTATTCTATTGTACTACACTCAACAAAAATATAAACTCAACACTTTTGTTTTTGCTCCCATTTTTCATGAGATGGACTTAAAGATCTAAAATTCATTCCAGATACACAATATTACCATTTCTCTCAAACATTGTTCACAAATCTGTCTAAATGTGTGATAGTGAGCACTTCTGCTTTGCTGAGATAATCCATCCCACCTCACAGGTGTGCCACATCAAGATGCTGATCTGACATCATGATTAGTGCACAGGTGTACCTTAGACTGTCCACAATAAAAGGCCACCCTGAAATGTGCAGTTTTTTGCTTTATTGGGGGTCTGGGGACCCAGAACCAGTCAGTATCTGGTGTGACCACCATTTGCCTCATGCAGTGCAACACATCTTCTTCGCATAGAGTTTATCAGATTGTCAATTGTGGCCTGTGGAATGTTGGTCCACTCCTCTTCAATGGCTGTGCGAAGTTGCTGGATATTAGTGGGAACTGGTACACGCTGTCGTATACGCCGGTCAAGCACATCACAAACATGCTCAATGGGTGACATGTCCGGTGAGTATGCTGGCCATGCAAGAACTGGGACATTTTCAGCTTCCAAGAATTGTGTACAGATCCTTGCAACATGGGGCCGTGCATTATCTTGCTGAAACATGAGGTGATGTTCATGGATGTATGGCACAACCATGGGCCTCAGGATCTCATCACGGTATCTCTGTGCATTCAAAATGCCATCAATAAAATGCACCTGTGTTCTTCGTCCATAACCGATGCCTGCCCATACCATAACCCCACCACCACCATGGGCCACTCGATCCACAACATTGACATCAGCAAAGCGCTCACCCACACGACGCCACACACGCTGTCTGCCATCTGCCCTGAACAATGTAAACCGAGATTCATCCGTGAAGAGAACACCTCTCCAACGTGCCAGACGCCATCGAATGTGAGCATTTGCCCACTCAAGTCTGTTACGGTGACGAGCTGGAGTCAGGTCAAGACCCTGATGAGGACGATGAGCATGCAGTTGAGCTTCCCTGAGACGGTTTCTGACAGTTTGTGCAGAAATTGTTTGGTTATGCAAACCAATTGTTTCAGCAGCTGTCTGAGTGGCTGGTCTCAGACGATCTTGAAGGTGAACCTGCTGGATGTGGAGGTCCTGGGCTGGTGTGGTTACACGTGGTCTGCGGTTGTGAGGCCGGTTGGATGTACTGCCATATTCTCTGAAACGCCTTTGGAGACGGCTTATGGTGGAGAAATGAACATTCAATGCAAGAGAAACAGATCTGGTTGACATTCCTGCTGTCAGCATGCCAATTGCACGCTCCCTCAATGCTTGTGGCATCTGTGGCATTTTGCTGTGAGACAAAACTGCACATTTCAGGGTGGCCTTTTATTGTGGGCAGTATAAGGTACACCTGTGCACTAATCATGATGTCAGATCAGCATCTTGATGTGGCACACCTGTGAGGTGGGATGAATCTCGGTTTACATTGTTCAGGGCAGATGGCAGACAGCGTGTGTGGCGTCGTGTGGGTGAGCGCTTTGCTGATGTCAAAGTTGTGGATCGAGTGGCCCATGGTGGTGGTGGGGTTATGGTATGGGCAGGCATCGGTTATGGACGAAGAACACAGGTGCATTTTATTGATGGCATTTTGAATGCACAGAGATACCGTGATGAGATCCTGAGGCCCATTGTTGTGCCATACATCCATGAACATCACCTCATGTTTCAGCAAGATAATGCACGGCCCCATGTTGCAAGGATCTGTACACAATTCTTGGAAGCTGAAAATGTCCCAGTTCTTGCATGGCCAGCATACTCACCGGACATGTCACCCATTGAGCATGTTTGGGATGTGCTTGACCGGCGTATACGACAGCGTGTACCAGTTCCCACTAATATCCAGCAACTTGGCACAGCCATTGAAGAGGAGTGGACCAACATTCCACAGGCCACAATTGACAATCTGATAAACTCTATGTGAAGAAGATGTGTTGCACTGCATGAGGCAAATGGTGGTCACACCAGATACTGACTGGTTCTGAGTCCCCAGACCCCCAATAAAGCAAAAAAAAAGCACATTTCAGGGTGGCCTTTTATTGTGGACAGTCTAAGGCACACCTGTGCACTAATCATGATGTCAGATCAGCATCTTGATGTGGCACACCTGTGAGGTGGGATGGATTATCTCAGCAAAGCAGAAGTGCTCACTATCACACATTTAGACTGATTTCTGAACAATGTTTGAGAGAAATGGTAATATTGTGTATCTGGAATGAATTTTAGATCTTTAAGTCCATCTCATGAAAAATGGGAGCAAAAACAAAAGTGTTGCGTTTATATTTTTGTTGAGTGTATAATCGATCTCCATGTAGCTCCATTAAGAGAGGTATGTTTAATCTCCTTAAATATAATTATCTACAGTACTTAACATACATTATGAGACTTTAGTTAGACTTAGGACACAGTTTGAACGAGTGATCAGTGAATTGAGACGTGGGACTGAATCCTTAAAGGGAGCTTTAGCTAATGAGGTGGCATCACGGCTGCATTAGGCGGCCCTTAAATGACGTGGATGTCCACACGCGGAGGCAGCTGCCTTTAAAAGGGAACCATTGCAGCAGTCATTCCCAGCCACTTAGTGCCAGTAAGGCTAATGGTTTCCATACTTAAAACGTGTCGTTTGGCAAAAAAACATCGATTGCTGTAGCTCATTGCCGCTGCAGACCTTGAGGGCTGATGAGATGTGAAGAAAGTGAGACGTTCAAGGTTGTGGTGGAAGCTCATTTCCTTCCCTTCAATAAAAGCCAGGCATGAGTGGAATCATGCACTGCGTTTGCTTGGCTTTAATGTTGTACTTCCTGCACATCAGTACATTAAAGATGCAGATTTGTTTTAATGTAAAGTGATGTTTCGCTCATGCGTCATTTCAACTCGAAAATGATGCAGCGAAAGAGTGAGCTTTTGCACAACGAATGAATGACGTGTGGCAATCAGGTATTTATTTATTTACCTATTTATTTATATATATTTAAAAACGTACATTGTAGGAAACAACAACACGCAGACATCACACATAGTTTGATATTAGATTGATGTTAGATTGATGTTAGATTGATATTAAATTGATGTTAGATTGATATTAGATTGATATTAGATTGATATTAAATTGATGTTAGATTGATGTTAGATTGATATTAAATTGATGTTAGATTGATGTTAGATTGATATTAGATTGATGTTAGATTGATGTTAGATTGACGTTAGATTGATATTAAATTGATGTTAGATTGATGTTAGATTGATATTAGATTGATGTTAGATTGATGTTAGATTGACGTTAGATTGATATTAAATTGATGTTAGATTGATGTTAGATTGATATTAGATTGATGTTAGATTGATGTTAGATTGACGTTAGATTGATGTTAGATTGATATTAAATTGATGTTAGATTGATGTTAGATTGATATTAAATTGATATTAGATTGATGTTAGATTGATATTAGATTGATGTTAGATTGATGTTAGATTGATATTAAATTGATGTTAGATTGATATTAGATTGATATTAGATTGATATTAGATTGATGTTAGATTGATGTTAGATTGACGTTAGATTGATGTTAGATTGATGTTAGATTGATGTTAGATTGATATTAGATTGATATTAAATTGATGTTAGATTGATGTTAGATTGATGTTAGATTGATATTAGATTGATGTTAGATTGATATTAAATTGATGTTAGATTGACGTTAGATTGATATTAGATTGATGTTAGATTGATGTTAGATTGATATTAGATTGATGTTAGATTGATATTAAATTGATGTTAGATTGACGTTAGATTGACGTTAGATTGACGTTAGATTGACGTTAGATTGATGTTAGATTGATGTTAGATTGATATTAAATTGATGTTAGATTGATGTTAGATTGACGTTAGATTGACGTTAGATTGACGTTAGATTGATGTTAGATTGATATTAAATTGATGTTAGATTGATGTTAGATTGATGTTAGATTGACGTTAGATTGATGTTAGATTGATGTTAGATTGACGTTAGATTGATGTTAGATTGACGTTAGGTTGACGTTAGATTGATATTAGATTGATGTTAGATTGACGTTAGGTTGACGTTAGATTGATATTAGATTGATGTTAGATTGATGTTAGATTGACGTTAGATTGATGTTAGATTGACGTTAGGTTGACGTTAGATTGATATTAGATTGATGTTAGGTTGACGTTAGGTTGACGTTAGATTGATATTAGATTGACGTTAGGTTGACGTTAGATTGATGTTAGATTGATGTTAGATTGATATTAAATTGATGTTAGATTGATGTTAGATTGATATTAGATTGATGTTAGATTGATGTTAGATTGACGTTAGATTGACGTTAGATTGATATTAGATTGATTTTAGATTGATGTTAAATTGATATTAGATTGATGTTAGATTGATGTTAGATTGATGTTAGATTGATGTTAGATTGATATTAGATTGATGTTAGATTGATATTAAATTGATGTTAGATTGACGTTAGATTGACGTTAGATTGACGTTAGATTGACGTTAGATTGATGTTAGATTGATGTTAGATTGATATTAAATTGATGTTAGATTGATGTTAGATTGACGTTAGATTGACGTTAGATTGACGTTAGATTGACGTTAGATTGATGTTAGATTGATATTAAATTGATGTTAGATTGATGTTAGATTGATGTTAGATTGACGTTAGATTGATGTTAGATTGATGTTAGATTGACGTTAGATTGATGTTAGATTGACGTTAGGTTGACGTTAGATTGATATTAGATTGATGTTAGATTGACGTTAGGTTGACGTTAGATTGATATTAGATTGATGTTAGATTGATGTTAGATTGATGTTAGATTGACGTTAGATTGATGTTAGATTGACGTTAGGTTGACGTTAGATTGATATTAGATTGATGTTAGGTTGACGTTAGGTTGACGTTAGATTGATATTAGATTGACGTTAGGTTGACGTTAGATTGATGTTAGATTGATGTTAGATTGATATTAAATTGATGTTAGATTGATGTTAGATTGATATTAGATTGATGTTAGATTGATGTTAGATTGACGTTAGATTGACGTTAGATTGATATTAGATTGATGTTAGATTGATGTTAAATTGATATTAGATTGATGTTAGATTGATGTTAGATTGACGTTAGATTGATGTTAGATTGATGTTAATTTGATATTAGATTGATAATACATTGATGTTAGATTGACGTTAGGTTGATATTAGATTGATGTTAGATTGACGTTAGATTGATGTTAGATTGATGTTAGATTGATATTAAATTGATGTTAGATTGACGTTAGGTTGACGTTAGATTGATATTAGATTGATGTTAGATTGATATTAGATTGATATTAGATTGATGTTAGATTGATATTAGATTGATATTACATTGATGTTAGGTTGACGTTAGGTTGACGTTAGATTGATGTTAGATTGATATTAGATTGATATTAGATTGATGTTAGATTGATGTTGGATTGATGTTGGCTTGACGTTAGATTGATATTAAATTGATGTTAGATTGATATTAAATTGATGTTTGATTGATGTTAGATTGACGTTAGATTGATATTAAATTGATGTTAGATTGATATTAAATTGATGTTTGATTGACGTTAGGTTGACGTTAGATTGATATTAGATTGACGTTAGATTGACGTTAGATTGATATTAGATTGATATTAGATTGATGTTAGATTGATATTAGATTGATGTTAGATTGATATTAGATTGATGTTAGATTGATGTTGGATTGATGTTGGATTGATGTTGGATTGATGTTAGATTGATATTAGATTGATATTAGATTGATGTTAGATTGATGTTGGATTGATGTTGGATTGATGTTAGATTGATATTAAATTGATGTTAGATTGATGTTAGATTGACGTTAGGTTGACGTTAGATTGATATTAAATTGATGTTAGATTGATGTTAGATTGACGTTAGGTTGACGTTAGATTGATATTAGATTGATGTTAGATTGATATTAGATTGATATTAGATTGATGTTAGATTGATATTAGATTGATATTAGATTGATATTAGATTGATGTTAGATTGATATTAGATTGATATTACATTGATGTTAGGTTGACGTTAGATTGATATTAAATTGATGTTAGATTGATGTTAGATTGACGTTAGGTTGACGTTAGATTGATATTAGATTGATGTTAGATTGATATTAGATTGATATTAGATTGATGTTAGATTGATATTAGATTGATATTAGATTGATATTAGATTGATGTTAGATTGATATTAGATTGATATTACATTGATGTTAGGTTGACGTTAGGTTGACGTTAGATTGATATTAGATTGATGTTAGATATATGTTAAATTGACGTTGGATTGACTTGGTGGAGGCCAGTCAAGAATTTTAATAGTTCAACGTGTAACAGCACCCGGAGTCTCGATTTGTGGGCTCTTGGAAAACTTTTTGATGTACAGTATTGATTATTCCCCCATCAAACACATTCAAATGGCATACTTTTGCCAGAATTGTGGCATGTTGTACGGCAACAAAGACATGTGTGAGTTCTCTCTGCTTCTAGCCCTGCCAGTGCTGTTTCCATAGAGCTGTGGGTCTTATAGTCCAGTGTAAAAGGAGGCCACGGTGAATACCATGATAGGAGTTTAAAATACCCCGGTTCTGCTTGGAGTTTAGGAGGTTAACAACATGTCATTCTGTCCCCTCAGGTCAGTAACTATAGATAAGACGGTGAATGTACCGCAATTATCATTCTCCTCCTCGTGTGAAAATGACTTTATGTGACTGTATCTGAAAGTGGAATCCGTCTCTGACATTTATTGTTGCCGAGCCACTTCATTAATTGCTTCTATGGAGTTTTCATCTAAAAAGGATCGACTGCAAGTCTTCAGGGATCCAGTAAAATCTGCACATATTCAACCGGCTCCAGCAGCTGCAATTCAGTGCATATGGCAACATCATTCCAGAACTTTATTAGTTGTTTCAGGTTATGATGAAAAAGAAAGACATTAGGCACAGGCTTACATTTAAGCTGAACACTAAAATGAGAATTGACTATCTCAGGCAGTGCATATGGATTACACGCCATCTGCTCAGTGGCTTAATTGACAGACATTCACAGATATTTGTTACACAAGAATTATTTTCAGAAAAGCCATTGTTATGACTGAATTGGTGCGATTAATATAAGATGTCCTAACAGAAAATCCGGTGCTGCTTTACATCAACAATACGTCGTCCAATATTTCAGCTCGTTCGATCTGAGTGAATAGAAAAAAACATGCTCAATCAAAAGAGTTGCTATCAGCAGTCTGACATATTTTTATCTCAAAAAGGTTGATTTGCTTCTCCAATCGACACAACGTTTATTTCATGTCATCTCATCCGACAGCAATTCCATCAGTCCTGGAAGCCAATACATTACAAATGCTTCCAGAGAGCAATATTGATTATAATCACATTGTCACTCATCTGTAACTGAAACCCTGTTTTTGTTATTTTGGCACATGCCAGGTCTGTGGTCTGTCAGCACACCAGGCTTTGATGATAATTAAAGAGAGACTAGCCATGAATTCTAATAAACCCAGAGATGGTTGCCCTGATGCTCAGGATGCTGCGTCTTGAACCCATAAGGCATCATGGGGGTTTGCAGATGCAAACCTACAGAGAATTTCTAAAGAATATAAATCTGTGAAGCTCAAAACAGCCAGTTAGCTTCCTGCATATCGTTTCTGATTAAGAGAGGGAGAGCCTCGTTAAGTCAATCTAAATCTGTAATCAGCTGAATATCACCTGCATGGTCACCTTGAAAAGAAAAGAAAAAAACAAAGACAGACGAAACTAAAGTTCACAGTTGATATTTCTACATGGTTTCTAAAGCCTTCTGTGAACAATGCCATGTATGCTTTGTTGGATTATTCATACGTGCTACAGGTGCATATTCAACATAAACCAATCAAACAAGCCTGTAAATGGTGCTGCTTCTATACTAAAGGTGCATATTCAACATAAACCAATCAATCAAGCCTGTAAATGGTGCTGCTTCTATACTAAAGGTGCATATTCAACATAAACCAATCAATCAAGCCTGTAAATGGTGCTGCTTCTATACTAAAGGTGCATATTCAACATAAACCAATCAATCAAGCCTGTAAATGGTGCTGCTTCTATACTAAAGGTGCATATTCAACATAAACCAAACAAACCTGTAAATGGTGCTGCTTCTATACTAAAGGTGCATATTCAACATAAACCAATCAATCAAGCCTGTAAATGGTGCTGCTTCTATACTAAAGGTGCATATTCAACATAAACCAAACAAACCTGTAAATGGTGCTGCTTCTATACTAAAGGTGCATATTCAACATAAACCCATCAAGCCTGTAAATGGTGCTGCTTCTATACTAAAGCTGCATATTCAACATAAACCAATCAATCAAACCTGTAAATGGTGCTGCTTCTATACTAAAGGTGCATATTCAACATAAACCAATCAATCAAGCCTGTAAATGGTGCTGCTTCTATACCAAAGGTGCATATTCAACATAAACCAATCAATCAAGCCTGTAAATGGTGCTGCTTCTATACTAAAGGTGCATATTCAATATAAACCAAACAAGCCTGTAAATGGTGCTGCTTCTATACTAAAGGTGCATATTCAACATAAACCAAACAATCAAACCTGTAAATGGTGCTGCTTCTATACCAAAGGTGCATATTCAACATAAACCAATCAATCAAGCCTGTAAATGGTGCTGCTTCTATACTAAAGGTGCATATTCAACATATACCAATCAATCAAGCCTGTAAATGGTGCTGCTTCTATACTAAAGGTGCATATTCAACATAAACCAATCAATCAAACCTGTAAATGGTGCTGCTTCTATACTAAAGGTGCATATTCAACATAAACCAAACAAGCCTGTAAATGGTGCTGCTTCTATACTAAAGGTGCATATTCAACATAAACCAATCAATCAAGCCTGTAAATGCTGCTGCTTCTATACTAAAGGTGCATATTCAACATAAACCAAACAAGCCTGTAAATGGTGCTGCTTCTATACTAAAGGTGCATATTCAACATAAACCAAACAAGCCTGTAAATGGTGCTGCTTCTATACTAAAGGTGCATATTCAACATAAACCAATCAATCAAGCCTGTAAATTGTGCTGCTTCTATACTAAAGGTGCATATTCAACATAAACCAAACAAACCTGTAAATGGTGCTGCTTCTATACTAAAGGTGCATATTCAACATAAACCAAACAAACCTGTAAATGGTGCTGCTTCTATACTAAAGGTGCATATTCAACATAAACCAAACAAGCCTGTAAATGGTGCTGCTTCTATACTAAAGGTGCATATTCAACATAAACCAAACAAACCTGTAAATGGTGCTGCTTCTATACTAAAGGTGCATATTCAACATAAACCAAACAAGCCTGTAAATGGTGCTGCTTCTATACTAAAGGTGCATATTCAACATAAACCAAACAATCAAACCTGTAAATGGTGCTGCTTCTATACTAAAGGTGCATATTCAACATAAACCAAACAAACCTGTAAATGGTGCTGCTTCTATACTAAAGGGGCATATTCAACATAAACCAAACAATCAAACCTGTAAATGGTGCTGCTTCTATACTAAAGGTGCATATTCAACATAAACCAAACAAGCCTGTAAATGGTGCTGCTTCTATACTAAAGGTGCATATTCAATATAAACCAAACAAGCCTGTAAATGGTGCTGCTTCTATACTAAAGGTGCATATTCAACATAAACCAATCAATCAAGCCTGTAAATGGTGCTGCTTCTATACTAAAGGTGCATATTCAACATAAACCAATCAATCAAACCTGTAAATGGTGCTGCTTCTATACTAAAGGTGCATATTCAACATAAACCAAACAAGCCTGTAAATGGTGCTGCTTCTATACTAAAGGTGCATATTCAACATAAACCAAACAAGCCTGTAAATGGTGCTGCTTCTATACTAAAGGTGCATATTCAACATAAACCAAACAATCAAACCTGTAAATGGTGCTGCTTCTATACTAAAGGTGCATATTCAACATAAACCAATCAATCAAGCCTGTAAATGGTGCTGCTTCTATACTAAAGGTGCATATTCAACATAAACCAATCAATCAAGCCTGTAAATGCTGCTGCTTCTATACTAAAGGTGCATATTCAACATAAACCAAACAAGCCTGTAAATGGTGCTGCTTCTATACTAAAGGTGCATATTCAACATAAACCAAACAAGCCTGTAAATGGTGCTGCTTCTATACTAAAGGTGCATATTCAACATAAACCAATCAATCAAGCCTGTAAATTGTGCTGCTTCTATACTAAAGGTGCATATTCAACATAAACCAAACAAACCTGTAAATGGTGCTGCTTCTATACTAAAGGTGCATATTCAACATAAACCAAACAAACCTGTAAATGGTGCTGCTTCTATACTAAAGGTGCATATTCAACATAAACCAAACAAGCCTGTAAATGGTGCTGCTTCTATACTAAAGGTGCATATTCAACATAAACCAAACAAACCTGTAAATGGTGCTGCTTCTATACTAAAGGTGCATATTCAACATAAACCAAACAAGCCTGTAAATGGTGCTGCTTCTATACTAAAGGTGCATATTCAACATAAACCAATCAATCAAACCTGTAAATGGTGCTGCTTCTATACTAAAGGGGCATATTCAACATAAACCAAACAATCAAACCTGTAAATGGTGCTGCTTCTATACTAAAGGTGCATATTCAACATAAACCAAACAAGCCTGTAAATGGTGCTGCTTCTATACTAAAGGTGCATATTCAATATAAACCAAACAAGCCTGTAAATGGTGCTGCTTCTATACTAAAGGTGCATATTCAACATAAACCAATCAATCAAACCTGTAAATGGTGCTGCTTCTATACTAAAGGGGCATATTCAACATAAACCAAACAATCAAACCTGTAAATGGTGCTGCTTCTATACTAAAGGTGCATATTCAACATAAACCAAACAAACCTGTAAATGGTGCTGCTTCTATACTAAAGGTGCATATTCAACATAAACCAAACAAGCCTGTAAATGGTGCTGCTTCTATACTAAAGGTGCATATTCAACATAAACCAATCAATCAAACCTGTAAATGGTGCTGCTTCTATACTAAAGGTGCATATTCAACATAAACCAAACAAGCCTGTAAATGGTGCTGCTTCTATACTAAAGGTGCATATTCAACATAAACCAAACAAGCCTGTAAATGGTGCTGCTTCTATACTAAAGGTGCATATTCAACATAAACCAAACAAGCCTGTAAATGGTGCTGCTTCTATACTAAAGGTGCATATTCAACATAAACCAATCAATCAAGCCTGTAAATGGTGCTGCTTCTATACTAAAGGTGCATAAACCAAACAATCAAACCTGTAAATGGTGCTGCTTCTATACTAAAGGTGCATATTCAACATAAACCAATCAATCAAGCCTGTAAATGGTGCTGCTTCTATACTAAAGGTGCATATTCAACATAAACCAAACAAGCCTGTAAATGGTGCTGCTTCTATACTAAAGGTGCATATTCAACATAAACCAAACAAGCCTGTAAATGGTGCTGCTTCTATACTAAAGGTGCATATTCAACATAAACCAAACAATCAAACCTGTAAATGGTGCTGCTTCTATACTAAAGGTGCATATTCAACATAAACCAAACAAGCCTGTAAATGGTGCTGCTTCTATACTAAAGGTGCATATTCAACATAAACCCATCAAACCTGTAAATGGTGCTGCTTCTATACTAAAGGTGCATATTCAACATAAACCAAACAAGCCTGTAAATGGTGCTGCTTCTATACTAAAGGTGCATATTCAACATAAACCAAACAAGCCTGTAAATGGTGCTGCTTCTATACTAAAGGTGCATATTCAACATAAACCAAACAAGCCTGTAAATGGTGCTGCTTCTATACTAAAGGTGCATATTCAACATAAACCAAACAATCCTGTAAATGGTGCTGCTTCTATACTAAAGGTGCATATTCAACATAAACCAAACAATCAAACCTGTAAATGGTGCTGCTTCTATACTAAAGGTGCATATTCAACATAAACCAAACAATCAAACCTGTAAATGGTGCTGCTTCTATACTAAAGGGGCATATTCAACATAAACCAATCAATCAAACCTGTAAATGGTGCTGCTTCTATACTAAAGGTGCATATTCAACATAAACCAAACAAGCCTGTAAATGGTGCTGCTCATACAATCACTGTGCTCCGGTGCTTTAAAGGGAATCTGTGGATTGTCCTTAACATGGGTGACTAATGACTCAATGAGTTATTTAAATATGGTAGTTAAAATTTCAGCACACAACTATAAGCTTTGTAAAGATATAGCAGCGTAATGTCTATCCGAGCAGAATGAAGTCCCTCTGTGTGTGTTGTTATCCAAGCTTCTTTGTGTTTTGTTTACATGTTTGGCCGTCAGGTAGAGGAAGGAAGTGCTTCCCCAGTATTACATCTGTAAAGAAACCAACTGGGAATAATGTTGTTCTGCACCAAGCAGTTCCTAGCTTCACTTATGACGTTATTTGAATTATATTTTGAATAACATAGCGTTCGAGGCCATTCCCCATACTCACACACACACTCACAAACACACACACATCGTCTCAGAACAAAATTCTTATTATAAAAAAAGAAATTTAGCGAAGTGTGTTTTTTCTAATAAAAGATTCCGCTTCAATCCATAATATTTGGCATTCAGCCTTTCACAAACAACATTTTCACTGCAGTCAGAAACACAAAGGGAGGCAAGTAGCTGTAGATTACCTGGGCAGTCTCGTGACAACATCACCATAAATGCCTTTGATAGAACCACAAGAACAAAAAAATCATGTTTTCCCCATCTGTTTAAGGTGGTGGTGACATAAAACATGACTAACAGATATCTGAAGACTCAACAGAAACATTCTGTACATGCAGCAGTGCCTTAAACTGGCATTCTTTTTCATTCATTCTGGATTTAATCTCAACAGTTGGTTTGCCTAAAAATGATTATTAAATCTGAAGTAAGTAACCCCTCCTCCGTGACCTCCGTGACCTCCACTGGCTTCCTGTTGCAGCATGCATCCACTGGCCTTCAAGGCCATCAATGGAACGGCACCTCGTCTACCTTCAAACGCTGGTCAAACCTCATGCCCCGAAGCGAGCACTTCGCTCCTCTACTTCAGCTGGCCGGCTGGTACCACCATCGCTGAAATCAAACAAATGTCGCTCAGCAAAGTCCAGACTCTTCTCTGTTCTGGTCCTCAGTGGTGGAACGAACCCCCGACTAATGTCAGGACAGCAGAGTCGGCAATGATATGTTGTGGTTTCTTTCTTTCCACAAATGTACTTATTGTAAGTCGCTTTGGACAAAAGTGTCTGCTAAATGCCCTCAATTGTACATGTACTGTTACTGTTGAGATGCAACGTTGGCCATCTTAGTTTTTTTAATAAATGAGAGTATGAACCTCAAAGTACGCAACTATGCGAGTACACTTTTTGAAAAAGGTGTTGGATTCACACAGGAGCACTTATGAAAATGAATTGCATCTAACTACCCTAAATACAGGATAAGCGGTAGAAAATGGATGGATGGATGGAATTGCATCTAACTGAATGTGTGAATCAGGATTGAAAACGGCACTAACACATTTCCTCATGAAGGCCTTGCTGAGGAATATGTTTATTTCCTGATTATAAGGAGACTGGCTGAGTTTATTTATGTATCCATTCATTTCCTCTCAAGGGAGTTGGAGTTGTTCTGTAGAGTATAGAGAGAGGAACAAACAGCATGACTGGTGTTGTAAAGAAATGTAAAACACATAAATCCAATTCTGTTGAACAAATGAATAGGGATGAGCTTATTTCATATTTTCATTAACCAGATTAAGTTGGCGTTAATGGGTTGTGCTGCCCTTTTGCAAAGCGTTTAACCTCGTTCTCCCCTCCCTGGTTAGGGTTGGCCGGGTTTGGATGAAATGAAACATGTTTATTGTGAGGGAGCAAAGGGAAGAGAGGTGTCTGGAAGTACAGTATGAAGGGAGAGAGTGGCAGCTGATTGTAGATCAAAGCGGAACAAAGCCAAATATCAGGCTTTCCATTCCTTGTGAACTCACTCCTTCACCTTATTCGTCATAAAAAAAATCTAAAAAGACGACATACGCTGGCAGGAGGTGAAGAGAAATCCTTCACTCCACAGCCTCTGTGGCCTGGAAGATACTGGAGATACCACCGACAGCAGCAAAACCATGCAAAAAGCCTTTGGCCTCAAAGTACGTTCCAAATCATTAACAGTTTGATAGTTTCCCATTTTTCCAGTCAATAGCAACTCTGAGCCAGCGTAAGCAGCAGCAGTTAACACTTGCTTGTCAGCAAATTCTCTTAATGTGCTCATTGAATTTCTTTCCAAAGTCCAGGACAAACGTCACAATAGCGAATGTGTGTTCCAGCCGAACTGAGCAGATGTTTCCTTTGATCTCGTTATCTTGTATGTTTCATCATTTCATTCCTGATGCATTTAAAAGGAAGGTGCCAGACATAATCACTTGTTTACTCCAGAGTGGGAAAGCTGTGGTATTTATGAGACCTTCTTGCTTGAAAGATACAAGTGAGACACTGAGAACTGGTGTTGCATATTTGCCGTCTTTTCTCTATTTCTAGTGGCCCTTTGGTGTCACTTAAAATAAGGCAGTGCATCTATCTCTGTTCTTACCCTGCATATGAATATTACAAATAATTTTAAAATGTACTTAATTCATTTTTAAACCAGTCACATATGCACATAAATGCTCATGTGAAATTGATTCAAGCATTCCTCCACAACATGAAAAATCTGTGCTAATACCATACCAATAACTTACAAATGAACATCCTGCTGGACGGGTGAAGACTTGAAACTAGAGATCAAGACCATAAACTCAAGTTTACAATTTCATCTGAGGTAATAAATCAAATGAGATGTCGAGTCATTTCCTCATAGACTTCTATACAATCAGAGAGGAGTCGCCCCTGTAATGGGAATTTTGGATGTTTGTAATTTATTATCAGAATATTTGTCAGGTCAGACGTCGATCTGCATCTCCTTTCTGACTGTTATGCTATGACGAAAATTAATGCCTGTTTGTAGATGATATGAACATGAGTGCCACATTGACATAAGATAATTTCAGGACTATGACGCCTGTGTT
>CM056833.1:25765093-25770093 GCA_029853015.1 Chelidonichthys spinosus
GTTAGGGAGAGAAGTGCTTATATTAAGAACAAGTTCAGTGACACCAAGAAAGAGGCCCCCACAGGCCCTATTTGTCATTATTGTAAGAAACCAGGTCATGTTCTGTCTGAGTGCCTAACTCTTAGAAGAAAGCAGGAAAAAGAGGCCTCGCCTAACGCTTTGGTGAACTCTTTGACAGAGATGCCTTTTGAGTGTGGTTCTATGGAATCATTTTGTCCTGACAATGCAAAAAAAACTGATCTTCTGAGGGAAGAGTTCCTTCCTTTTGTGTCTGAGGGATTTGTTTCTTCAAGTGAAAATTCTGCTCCTCAACCCATTCGAATTCTCCGCGATACTGGGGCTTCCCAGTCGCTTTTGTTAGGAGAGGCATTGCCCTCCTGTGAAAATGAAGACACTGAAATGGGTGACTTCATTCTTGTTCAGGGGATTGAGGGGAGAATTGTAACTGTACCTCTGCACTCTGTGTTTCTGAAGTCAGATTTAGTAACAGGACAAGTTAAAGTGGGGCTTATGTCCAGCCTCCCTATCAAAGGTATTTCTCTTTTACTCGGCAACGACCTAGCTGGCGGGAAAGTTGTTCCCTCGGTTCAGTTAACCTCTAAGCCGAGTACTGAAGATGAGTCTAATTTAGACATTGATATTTTCCCTTCATGTGCAGTGACTCGAGCTATGGCCAAAAAGGCAACAGAAGAGGAGGACTCGTCTTGTTAAAACAAGACCATGATCCTTCAGATCGTGGCTCTAGTAAGAGTTCAGGTTTTGATGAGCTGTCAGATACATTTCTTAGCACAGTCTTTGAGAAGTACAGTGGTAAGTCACCACAAGACACTGGGAACGATTTACAAGTGTCTGATGATTTACCTTTGTCAAGAAAGCAATTGATCACTGAACAAAGCAGTGATCCAGAGATTGCTGGATTGAGAGAAAAAGCTCTCCCAGATGACGAAATTGTCAAAGTACCAGTTGGTTATTATCTTAAAGAGGGGGTTTTGATGCGGAAATGGCGCCCCCCTGATATTCCTGCCAATGAAGATTGGGCAGTCGTCCATCAGGTTGTCGTACCTAAAGTTTAGAGGAAGGACATACTTACTATGGCACATAGCTTACCTCTAGGTGGCCATCTTGGTGTTAGCAAGACTGTTAACAAGGTGATGAAGCAATTCTTCTGGCCAGGGTTGCGCAAAAATGTTGCAACCTTCTGTCGCACTTGTCACCCTTGTCAAGTGGTGGGTAAACACCAGTTAGACCCTCCTGTAGCACCATTGAAACCGATCCCAGCCTTTGGTGAACCTTTCTCCCGGGTTATTGTGGATTGTGTAGGACCTTTACCCAGGACGAAAACTGGAAACGAGTACATGCTGACTATCATGTGTGCCTCAACGAGGTTCTCTGAAGCAATTCCACTGAGAAATATCAAAGCAGTTACTATTTCTAGGGCCTTGATTAAGTTTTTCACTTCGTTTGGTCTGCCTAAGGAGATCCAATCTGACCAGGGTAGTAATTTCACCTCCGGAATGTTTCAGCAGGTTGTTTATCAACTAGGGGTTAGACAGATCACTTCAAGTGCCTATCATCCTGAGAGTCAGGGGTCGTTGGAAAGATTTCACGCCACTCTCAAAACCATGATCAGGACGTACTGCTACGAAAATAAGAAGGACTGGGATGAAGGAGTTCATTTGTTGTTGTTTGCGGCTAGGGAGTCAATTCAAGAGTCTCTGGGCTTCAGCCCTTTTGAGCTGGTTTTCGGACACCAGGTTAGAGGACCGTTGGCCCTGCTGAGTGAGCAGTGGACTAACAAAGATACTCATGTCAATCTGCTGGATTACGTCCTGAATTTCAAAGAGAGACTTCGTAGAGCCTGTGCGCTAGCCAAGGATAATCTGGTGGCAACTCAAGAGAAGATGAAAACTTGGTATGACCGCAAGGCTAGGACAAGGACATTTAAGCCCGGAGAAAGAGTACTTGTTTTGTTCCCCCTGCAGTCCAATCCCCTGCAGGCTAGATTTCATGGTCCTTATGAAATCTATTCCAAGGTTAGCGACCTCAATTACATTGTGACAACTCCGGATAGGAGAAAGCCAAGGCAGTTGTGCCATGTCAACATGATGAAACGCTACCATGACAGAGCTATACAGGCTGTTTCAGTTGTTAGCCAGGTTGAGAGTTCTGTAGATGACCATTGTCAGGAGGAGGAACCCTTCATCAAACCTGAAGTCATTCCTTGCAAATTGTCCAATTCTGAGATTTTGCAGAACCTTGGGGTGAAAATGTCACATTACACCCTTGGAAACAAGCTCAAATGAGGGACTTGGTGCTCAGGTATCAAGATCTGTTTCCTGATGTTCCTAAGAGAACCCATGTAGCAGTCCATGATATTGACGTTGGTAACGCTCAACCAATAAAACAACATCCATATAGGGTGAGTCCTCAGAAGTCTAAGCTGGCTGAAGAGGAAGTGGTTTACATGTTAAAGCATGGCATCATTCAGCCATCGCACTCTAATTGGAGTTCGCCCTGTGTGCTTGTACCAAAGCCTGATGGCAGTGCAAGATTCTGTACGGACTATAGGAAAGTTAATGCTGTTAGCAAGACTGATGCTTTTCCAATCCCAAGGGTTGATGATTGTGTTGACAAAGTAGGGCAGTCAAAGTTCCTCACTAAGATTGATCTCTTGAAAGGTTATTGGTGTGTTCCATTAACTGACCGTGGTAGAGAAATCTCTGCTTTGGTCACACCTTCTGGGCTGTACGAATACAATGTTCTCCCATTTGGAATGAAGAATTCGCCAGCCACATTCCAAAGAATGATTCAGTCTGTGATCAGAGATTTGCCCAACACCAGTGCTTACATTGATGATTTAGTGACGGGGAGTGAGACTTGGGAGAAACATCTGGAGGATGTAGGAAGACTGCTTGAGAACCTGTCGGAGGCCAACTTAACAGTCAATCTGTCTAAGAGCGAATTTGGATGTGCCCATGTTACTTATCTTGGACACGTTATTGGCCAGGGTCAGGTCGTGCCTGTTGACGCTAAGATTCAGACACTCCCACGGGTAAGAAAGACCTGAGGCGATTCTTGGGAATGGTGGGGTATTATCGCAAGTTCTGTAAGAACTTTGCTGACGTCGCCTTGCCACTAACAAACTTGCTCAAGAAAAGAGAGAATTTTGTCTGGAACGAATCTTGCCAAAAGGCATTTGACAAACTGAAGTCCATGTTATGTAATTATCCTGTACTCCAGTCTCCTGATTTTAGTAAGCCATTTTCAGTGGCCGTTGACGCTAGTGATGGTGCCGCTGGGGCTGTGTTGTTACAACATGATGAGAGTGACAATGTTGAACATCCTGTTGCATACTTTTCCAAGAAGTTCAACCGACATCAGACAAATTATTCAACAATTGAGAAAGAGCTATTAGCTTTGATCCTAGCACTGCAACATTTCGATGTGTATTTATGTACTGGTCAGAAACCCATCATTGTATACACAGATCATAATCCCTTGGTGTTTTTGAGTAAGATGAGAAAAAAAAACAGAAGATTGTTAAACTGGAGTTTAATTTTGCAAGAGTATGATATGGTAATCAAGCATATCAAGGGTAAAGATAATGTCATTGCTGATTGTCTATCTCGGTGTTAAGATGTTGAAATTGTAGATAGACCTGTCTGAAAATTTTGATCTATCGGATCAAAATTTCCCTTTTAAGGGGGAAGGTGTTATGAACCTACAGTGATACTTTGTTTCTGAATTGTTTTGTTTTGTTTTGACATGATTCTGTATATTATTTGTGGTCAAGGAAATCTAATTTGTTTTGTCAATCAGACCAGCATGCGTGGTTAGCGATGTTGATTGGTGATTGGCCCATTCCTGATTACGGGCAGTATACAGCTTACGAGAATTACGGACAGAGGAGGTTTTGACTCTATCCGCGCCGATCCGCGCCGGTGGATGCGTTTTTCGTTTGGACGCCACATCTATCCCGGAGCTTTCGTGGACGTCGTGTTTTTTTTGGATCGCCAACACTCTTCACCTCCTCCCTCGTGACGCGGACGTCTCTTCACTCCCTCCGCTCTCGTGGACGCCTTGGTTTTCGGTATCGTTTGGACACTCTTCACTTCCCCCCCTCGTGATGCCCTACTGTTTGGACGCTCTCCGACGCTCCGCGGTCGCGATGGACATTGTGGTTAGGGAACAGTGTAACTTTTGGTGTAACTTTGTGAATAATAACATGTCTAAATAATTCAGTTGAAGATAAATATTGGTAACTCATCTATGACTCTCTGTCTGCCTTTGCTGCCACCTTGGACACATAACAATACATACATACATACACACACACACACACACACACACACACACATACATACATACATACATACATACATACATACATACATACATACATACATACACACACACACACACACTACATATATACATACACACACACACATACATACACACACACTACTTACATACACACACACACACACACACACATACATACATACATACACATACACACACACACACACACACACACACACTACATACATACACACACATACACACACATACATACACACACACATACATACACACACACACACACACTACATACATACACACACGTACATACACACACACATACACACACACACACACACACACACACACACACACACACACATACATACATACATACATACATACATACATACACACACACACACACACACACTACATATATACATACACACACACACACATACATACACACACACACTACTTACATACACACACACACACACACATACATACATACATACACATACACACACACACTACATACATACACACACATACATACACACACACATACATACACACACACACACACACACACACACTACATACATACACACACACACACACACACACACACACACACACACACACACACACACACTGTCCATACACACAGAATAGGTCTGGGGAAGGTA
>CM056833.1:25777593-25797593 GCA_029853015.1 Chelidonichthys spinosus
ATGAAGCCGGGGTAGATAAGCGGGAGGAGTTGATTATGATGAGCCTCAGGTGTGGAGGAGTCCAGACTGGGAGGACTCAGGAGGAGCTGGAGTCTGCCAGCCACGCCCCCAACATGAAACACCACGACAGACACGGGGACAGATAAGACCACACAGAGTGATCCTAGCTCCTGCTCTATGGTAGACGTCCTGACAGGTATCCTCCGGTCCAAAACTGTCCTCTCAGGCAGTCGTCTCCTATTGGCTTATCAATGATCATTGCACAGATCAAAGGTCATGTGACGGGGGGGACAAGTACGGTACGACTCGGAGGTGGTGCTCGAACCTAAACTAATGGAAGGGGACCCGATCCAAATCCTTGCGTGGGGAGCTCACAGTGGACCATGCACAACAAACATGCATCTGGAGGATGCGTCTCCCATGAATAATGATATTGGTGCTCCCATGAGAAACATGAGAGTGGAGACGTTATATTTCTGAGTCATTTTTACGTGTTATTTTGGCAAAATGGGCTGCCTGCTATGTTAAAAGGTGTTGCTCTATGTTTCGAGAGCACAACTGTTCCTTAACGAGCATCAGGGAAGCCCAGGTGACATGTTCATTGTCACCACGCAGCCCTTCCTTCTGCTGGGCAATGCTTTCAGACTCCAGCCATATGATCCATTTCTAACTGCTGGATCTCACTCTGGTTCTGGCCCACATGTAGAGAGAACATGCAGTTCTTAGGGAGCATCTTAAGTGCTGTCAGGAGGCATTTCCTGTTTGGAGGAGCTCGTAGGTTGCATGACTGTCTCTGCTCATTGTGAAGCATTATTAGCTGGTTTTCTGGAGCTGCATGTTTCTTGTGTCAGTGGTTATGACCTGTGTTCAGCCACATATTGTTACACCACTGAAAAATGGGGAGAAATAGTAATACAAATATAAAAAGGAACAAGATGCTTCCCCAACACTTGAATGAAAAAAGCGTGTTCTACGTACTTCTATGGTCTGTAGTTTTGAGGAAATGAGAGCTGAAGACATAAACCAACTGTCCTCAAAGCTAACTCGGCAGTGAGATCAATCAAATTCACTTTTCCAGGTTCTGTTCCAAGTTAGTAGATGGACCTCTGACCATCACAGCTCACGTTTCTTTATTGCTTGTGATGACGCACCGTTGGTTCTTGTTAGTTCAACAGTGGGAATCAATCACAAAATGAAATGCAGATGTACTTTCTGCTCGTGTCCCGTCGCTCAGCAAGGTAACCTGGACGTCCTCCATTTCCAGCAGCTCCCTCTAACTGTTTCTGAGGTGTTTCCAGGCCAGCCAGCATTCATCAGGCTAGCTCATCCCTCCAGCGTGTTCCGCCCCAGTGTCTCCTCCCACTGGGCGATGTCCAAAATAGCATCACCATGAGACGCTTCCTGGATCCCTTGACTGGCTGCTCTTCTAATGCAGAGATGGTCCTACTCTGCTCTCCCTTTAGGTTCATGTCCTCATTCACTCTTCATACTAATACCTGTGAAAAGCATTTCACTGTATTTCACATACGACTGTGAGCCAGGACGAGCAGGGCTGCCTCTATGGGAGTCAGGTGACAGAAATAGCAATAAGGACATGTAGAGGGGAGGTGGCTGGTTGGTTCACATACACACAGGACTTTCACCCCGGAGACTCGCATGAATGTAGTTATTTTTATGATCTTCCTAAACCAAAGTATTGTAGTTGCCTAAATAGGTTGTGCTCTGCAGGGACGTGGGCTGGTGCACTGGCCGCTCATGTTGCCGGATATTTTGTAGGAGATATTGAGGAAATGTTGTGTGTGTTCATATGTGCATGTGTGTGTGTGTGTGTGTGTGTGTGTGTGTGTATGTCCATGTGTGTGTGTGTGTGTGTACGAGAATACGAGAATTAGCAGTGATGGCATTCAGACTGGTGTGGTTTTTTATTGGCAGAACAAAACCAACCTGTCTTTCTTCGGATCGGGAGGGAGTTGAATTTTGAGCTTCCTCTCACACATGATACGCTATGAGCTAAAGCCAAAGATCAACAAATGGGAATCAGGCCTGTGTTGCTCCCTGTCCACACGTAGCAATTACTTTCTGATGAAAAACATCAGGTACACAAAGGAATGCCTCACGCCGCGCTCCGAAAACGCCTAAATGAGGGCAAACAGGCCACAAAAACAACAGTTCAGTCCTCTCCAGGCGCACTCTGAGGTTTAAATGGTATCCTGCTCCTCCTCTAATCCGCTGGTCAGGCACAGTGTGTAGTAACTCATCAGAGATGAAGACTAGGCAGGGTGAAACACAATTACCTTGCCTCCATCTGTCTGCAAGTGAGCTCTCTCTCTCTATTTGCACACAAACAGCTGGCTCGCTCACACACAAACATAAACAACACATTATCATCCATGCAGAAGCCACTTCCTTCCCCGCCTCCCCCTTTGTCACCCGTCAGATTTAGAGCATCCCGCTGTCATTACCGTTGTGCTGACCCTACTGGATGTACTTCACCACCCTCACGTCCCTCTCACAGCCCCATCGCTAACTTCACACCCATCCCTGCACCTGGCTGCTGCTGGGGGGTCACTCCATTAGGCAGACTAGAGTGCTGTTTTCTTTTTTAGCTGGGACTCAATGCACCAGTCTCACATTTGAGAGCAATATTCCCTTCTCAATGACAGGCTCATTTGATTTAGGAAAAACAACAGCCACTGGCTTGTGCTCTACGGTTTAGAAGCCTCAAGTTTGACCGTTTGGCTGTTGCCATCTTGTTGTTTTGGATTCAGTTAAACAGAAAGCAGAACTAGTTACTTGACGGTGGACAACCAAAATGTTACAATTATAACTTTCATGAACTGAAAACACACTGTGAAAGGGTTTCAATTCTATGAAACATGGCCAACAGCCGTAGTGGAACGCCCTGGTAGCGACCTGTCAATCAGAAGGTAGCCATGCCCCTCAAGCATTCCTGCTTTAGCATCTATTTTTACTCTAAATGGGACCATCATTTACTAAATTAAATAAGCATCATGCTGTATTTACTCGCTCAACACAACAATGGCAACTGTGCTGACAGGGCTAACAGCTAACATGCTAACATGAGGGGAAACAGGAAGCCACGCTTCTGCAATGAGGCCTTGGGTCCGGACACCGTCATCAGCCGGAACCATGGTATGATGAAGAGCAACAGCGATTAGCTAGCCAGTGGGATGCACCATCATGTGCCAACATGCATGTAAAGGTAGGTGTGGCTGACCCAGCTGCTTTATTAATGCTGTCCATATCATGTAGAGAAGCTGAACGCCACTTCCACCTTGGAATCCCTATCCAGAACCAGGTTTCTACAAGTCATTACAAGAGGCCGAGCTGTTTCATCTCACATGAAGCAGGAATTCAAGCCTCAGATAACCCAACTTTTGGAAGTTCCCCGGAGATGTTGTTTGATGATTTATTTGTTGCCCTCATACGGGCACAAACTATGAAACGACGATTCTTATTTATATGTTCACATTTCCTGCTCTCGCCGGTACAGCTCGTACATCAGACGGGAGTGTGCGCTTAGTTCCTGAAGTGTTTCTCAACATGCTAATTGGTGCATGGATGCACGGCGTGCTGCAGGATCCTTCCATTGACAGCTACTAAAAGGTCCCATTTCAGACCCAATGAAAGACTTCATTTAAGTGTTTCAAAGATGAGAGAAAAATGTTCAGCGGTGAGAACATTACTGATTTGCATACGGGATAATTGTATGCTGTGATAAAAACTTTAGACTCATTACGGTACATGAGGTGCTGCAGAGGGGAGACGTATTCATTGATCGATACCGTGTCAGTTTTCTGTCCTTCACCTAGCTGGAATTAATAAAAGGCAAAGGGCTCAATGGTCTCTTGATGAAATGTCTCCGCTCACACTGGACCCTGAAACCCGGGACCTCCCTCCTTTCAACCAGGCTGCTGGGAACGAAAGAAATGAGACACACTCGCAGGCACGCCTTGATCAAAATCTTCACATGAGCCATGATTGTGTTGCTTTTCAGAGGAAAATTACCCTTGATTGAATGTGTGTGTGTGTGTGTGTGTGTGTGTGTGTGTGTGTGTGTGTGTGTAGAGAGAGAGAGAGAGAGAGAGAGAGAGAGAGAGAGAGGGATTAGGCCTGCATTCGTGTGCCTTTCATGTGTTCACTTATGCACAAGTGACCTAATCCATCAATCACACACTGCCGATAGCAATACTGACAAGCAGTCGGACACAAATCCAGTGGGAGTCCCCCCCCCCCCGAAAAGCACAGTGAATGTGACACCAGGCTGTGATTGGGGAGTCGGGGGAGTTGGGGGGTAGTGTAAAATCACCTTGCCCAAGGGTACGGCCTGCACAGATCAATATCTGGGAGAATTGATGCCAAACAGTGGAGAGTAGGTACATGTAAGGTGTGTGTGTGTGTGTGTGTGTGTGTGTGTGTGAGAGCATGCAGTGCTTTGCAGACATGTTGATGATGTGCAGCAGCTCCCCCTGTTGGATAGAAATAACTGAGAATCATATCAAGGCCTAAAAATGATCAAACTAAAGGCTATCTGACCACATCTAACCAACTTGTAAATGATCTTCCTCAACATGAACAGTGTTCCAGGAAGACTCCAGCAGATACGCAGGAACAAGTTAAAGAAGTTAGGTGCACGTCCTCGGCATGCAGAATGTTTACAGGACTGCATCGATGTGTGAGCTGCGTTCTTGTTGAGGTGAAGCCGATTTGAACTGTCAAGCAAGCATCGTGTTATTTTGGGCAATTTCCATCCATCCATCCATTTTCTACCGCTTATCCTGTATTGAGGGTCGCGGGGGGGCTGGAGCCGATCCCAGCTGTCATTGGGCGAAGGCAGGGTACACCCTGGACAGGACGCCAGTCTATCACAGGGCTGACATGTAGAGACAAACAACCATTCACCCTCACATTCACACCTACGGGCATGCATAGAATATGATATAGAATATTATGAATTTATATTAACGTTTGTGAAATGTTATAGAAATGTGTCAGGTTCAAATTGCTTTAATAGAATGATAAAATGTTGAAATACACCAGCCGAGTTTTTATTCACTTTTTAAAATGAAAAGCAAACTTATGTTACCGTTCAGTGAACCAGATTTTAGAAGCGCATCACATTTTTGTTGTGCAGGAGATGGAAATACGGCTCTCAATTATTTCTATGAAGCACATAAACATTTGATTTTTAGGATATTGCTCATTTTTCTGCTTTTAGTTGATGGATCATCACGCTGCAGCAGTTGTTTGTGTTCTCTCACATTATGGATCTAATGGCCTCTGGTCCCTGTGTCATCTATAGTCTCAAGATCTCCGTTGGTTCTGTCTGCTTATATGTTCTATATGCGTTAAATCAAAGTTAGTGTTCCAGCAAGGAAACACAGCACACATTGAACAGATATCAAACACATTGGGGGGCTTCCCAGAAGCCCTTGCTGCAGGGCGCCTCAGCGTTAGTCCAGCAAACATACGTGATGTTTGTGTATGTCGGCAAATGCTTTACAGAAAGTTTGGGTTCCAGATAAACACCCGGCAGCACCTGAATTAGGCTTTAGAGCATTTGCATTTATTCTCCGCAAAGAGTTTAATTTTTTCACACTGTAAAGATCTTCCCACCACAGAGATCTTTCCACTGCAGGGATCTTCCCACCACAGGGATCTTCCCACCACAGAGATCTTCCCACCGCAGGGATCTTCCCACCGCAGAGATCTTCCCACCACAGAGATCTTCCCACCGCAGGGATCTTCCCACCGCAGGGATCTTCCCACCGCAGAGATCTTCCCACCGCAGGGATCTTCCCACCACAGGGATCTTCCCACCGCAGAGATCTTCCCACCGCAGAGATCTTCCCACCACAGAGATCTTCCCACCACAGGGATCTTCCCACCACAGGGATCTTCCCACCGCAGAGATCTTCCCACCGCAGGGATCTTCCCACCGCAGGGATCTTCCCACCACAGGGATCTTCCCACCACAGAGATCTTCCTACCACAGAGATCTTCCCACCGCAGGGATCTTCCCACCACAGAGATCTTCCCACCACAGGGATCTTCCCACCGCAGAGATCTTCCCACCGCAGGGATCTTCCCACCGCAGAGATCTTCCCACCGCAGGGATCTTCCCACCGCAGGGATCTTCCCACCGCAGGGATCTTCCCACCACAGAGATCTTCCCACCGCAGGGATCTTCCCACCACAGAGATCTTCCCACCACAGGGATCTTCCCACCGCAGAGATCTTCCCACCGCAGGGATCTTCCCACCACAGAGATCTTCCCACCACAGGGATCTTCCCACCGCAGAGATCTTCCCACCGCAGAGATCTTCCCACCGCAGGGATCTTCCCACCGCAGGGATCTTCCCACCGCAGGGATCTTCCCACCACAGGGATCTTCCCACCACAGAGATCTTCCCACCGCAGGGATCTTCCCACCACAGAGATCTTCCCACCACAGGGATCTTCCCACCGCAGAGATCTTCCCACCGCAGGGATCTTCCCACCGCAGAGATCTTCCCACCGCAAGGATCTTCCCACCACAGGGATCTTCCCACCACAGGGATCTTCCCACCGCAGAGATCTTCCCACCACAGGGATCTTCCCATCACAGGGATCTTCCCACCACAGAGATCTTTCCACCGCCGGGACCTTCCCACCACAGGGATCTTCCCATCACAGGGATCTTCCCACCACAGAGATCTTCCAGATCTTCCCACCACAGGGATCTTCCCACCACAGAGATCTCCCCACCGCAGAGATCTTCCCACCACAGAAATCTTTGCACGGTGCATCTTTTTTGCTATCACTGCTTATAGCAAACGTGTCTGTGAGTGAGTGTGTGTGTGCTGTGGTGGAAATCTTAAAGAGAGGTATAACAACCATGTGTCTGTGGCAGTTTTATTGTAAACCTTTGTAAAGGGATCAGAACCAAACCTCTCCTCTGAAGGAAGTACAGTTGAGTTTATATACACAGTTCACACGGACGGACGGACAGACCGAGAGTAAGAAGGAGGAGTAAATGAGTGAAGGGTTGACTCACACATAAGCAAGTAACAGGGCCACATCTACCTGGTGTAAACTGTCTGATAGAGGGACGAGTGATCGAGGGGACGGTTAAAATAACGTTGTGATGCGATGGCAGCACATGTAGAGTTGCCAAAAACAAAAAAAACCCTGCAAGTCCTTTTCACACCAGTGAATGTAACTCTGAACAGCATTCCCTATCGAGGGCCACATCCTTCAGCTCCTCTCCTCGGGTGGCAATTTTCCCCAGGTTGCAGTCAACAAAAGAGAAGATGTTCTGCAATCCCTCGCGTTGGAGTTGGACTCATGGGCAGTGCAGCTGCTGCACAATGGAACCGAGAGCAAATGAAAAGCAGGGAATCACGGACATCGGTAGTCTATTGGGCGACTCCAAGGAGGCAGATGTAGACTGATGGAGTGTAGAACGAGGGAAATTATAATGAGAGTTGTTGTCCCTCTCTGTCATCAATCTGATATTGGCCTGCCCCAGAGAGGAGACGAGCAGCTAAACTACTTTATTTGTGGTGGTGGGTTGTCTTCCCTTTAGCATAACCTCCACACGGAGATTATGTACTAGACGTGCATCTCCGTGTCTGTCCATCCACGACTAATCTTGCATACTACTGCACCCATAAGCCCAATCATTTTGGTTTTCATTTCTGACTGGTGCATCCCTAACTGGCCCTATTTTTTCTACGAGGAATTAAGAATTGTTCCTCCGTTCATTTGCATGGTTTGGTAAGACACGTGTATGTATGTAACGTGTGTATGTTGTATTGTTTGGCAAAAAACAAGCTGAACCAAGTGCTGACTATAACTCGTTAGCCGTTTGCAGCTGGTGGGTCCTGATGTGTGTTTGGCTAACACAGCTAGCGGCTAACAGGGCTAACACAAACAAAGCAGCCATCATTCAACCAAACATCACAGCAGTGGTGTTTGCAGACACACCAGGCAGAGATCTGACCTCTACTGAGCACATCTGTATACTTCAGTCACTCCTTTCCCAGCATTCAGCATTCATCCTGCATCTGTGCTCATTGTCAATCTGCCAAATCTTTCTTTTAAAGGATGTGGTGAGAAGTTCCACTCATTCCTGCTGTTTATTTGCAATTTTGGCGTTTCGGAGAGAGAAATGCGAGCCATCCTGCAGGCCAGTGATGAAGGCCATATTGACACCTGCATTAATGCCTGACAGGCCGGTATGAGGTGGGCCTCGGTTATCCTGCCTCTCAGAGAAAAAGCAATTCCCCTTAAAGATTTTCCTGCCCATTATTTTCTTTCCTTTTCTTTTCTCTCACCTATGTATTCCAGCTTTCTCTTTTCTTTTTTATGGGGAAATCTGTCTCCAGGCGTGATCTCATTTCCCCAACCAAAGGGCATCGAAGGTTGAGTCATATAATTCTACATTTGTCTTAGAAACAGAGGGAGACAGCAAACGAATCACTTTCATGGCCCCTGGTGTGCACCAACCACTGTCGCTACAGTTGCTATAATATCTTGTCATTCACACAACGCTGAATGCCACTGAGCTGCTGCCACTTTCTGGCTGCGAGTGCTTCCATGTTCCAAGGGAAGAAAATGATGACATCCCTCCTCGCAGTAATGATAACATTTGGAGCTCGGGCCACGGGGAAGATGGGTAAAAGGCTGTGAGGCTGGCAGCCACTGTCACTCAGCTGCTGTCACAGAGAGAGGCCAAATGCCAGGACGTCTGATGCCTCGCTGCATGCCACTCTGTGTCTGACAACTGCCAGTGCTGCCCAAGAGCCAGGGAACCAGTCGAGAGGGAAAAGTGATGGGAAGCGTCGTCTTTGAGGTGAGCTGAAGCGATAGGCAGGACGTTTAAGAAGGAAAGTTAATACAAAAATAAGCAAAAATGTTTCCAAGCCTTTACTGGGGCTTTTTGTGATCTATTTGTTTTTGCTGTAAAAAAAAGTGGTTTCTCAGGCTAAAGCGCACAGTCTCCTACTCAGCTGATTAGGGGTTACAATTTTCTGAATTGTTAACACAAAAAGCACAAATTTGGCGCAATTTGCACAACCTTCACTACATGTATGAAATCGCTCGACCCAATTTGGCTCTTCACACGCCCTCATCTGCATGAGACTCTGACTTTCCTTCTTTACTCTCAGATGTCTATTACACATCACCTTGATGTCAAAGCACGACACACAATGTTCAGTTGTTGCACACACTTCTCAGTCAAATCTCAAAGCATCAACCTGCAACACACACATACTCAAACCTCTAAACATCTGTTGAGCAACTTGCAAACAGGACAGCAGCATTAAAGTGACTTAAACCTCCGTTTTGTTTGGTGAACGAGGGGTAAGAGTCAGAGGAGGAGGAGGAGAACTCTGAAGAGAGAGGCAACCAGAGAAGGAGAGGGGTAAGAGTCAGAGGAGGAGGAGGAGAACTCTGAAGAGAGAGGCAACCAGAGAAGGAGAGGGGTAAGAGTCAGAGGATGAGGAGGAGGAGAACTCTGAAGAGAGAGGCAACCAGAGAAGGAGAGGGGTAAGAGTCAGAGGAGGAGGAGGAGAACTCTGAAGAGAGAGGCAACCAGAGAAGGAGAGGGGTAAGAGTCAGAGGAGGAGGAGGAGAACTCTGAAGAGAGAGGCAACCAGAGAAGGAGAGGGGTAAGAGTCAGAGGATGAGGAGGAGGAGAACTCTGAAGAGAGAGGCAACCAGAGAAGGAGAGGGGTAAGAGTCAGAGGAGGAGGAGGAGAACTCTGAAGAGAGAGGCAACCAGAGAAGGAGAGGGGTAAGAGTCAGAGGAGGAGGAGGAGAACTCTGAAGAGAGAGGCAACCAGAGAAGGAGAGGGGTAAGAGTAAGAGGAGGAGGAGGAGAACTCTGAAGAGAGAGGCAACCAGAGAAGGAGAGGGGTAAGAGTCAGAGGATGAGGAGGAGGAGAACTCTGAAGAACGAGACAACCAGAGAAGGAGAGGGGTAAGAGTCAGAGGAGGAGGAGGAGAACTCTGAAGAGAGAGGCAACCAGAGAAGGAGAGGGGTAAGAGTCAGAGGATGAGGAGGAGGAGAACTCTGAAGAGAGAGGCAACCAGAGAAGGAGAGGGGTAAGAGTCAGAGGATGAGGAGGAGGAGAACTCTGAAGAACGAGACAACCAGAGAAGGAGAGGGGTAAGAGTCAGAGGAGGAAGAGGAGAACTCTGAAGAGAGAGGCAACCAGAGAAGGAGAGGGGTAAGAGTCAGAGGATGAGGAGGAGGAGAAGTCTGAAGAGAGAGAGTGTTTGTGTGTGTGCATGTGTGTATCTGTCCGTGTGTGTGTGTGTGTGTGTATCTGTCCGTGTGTGTGTGTGTGTATCTGTCCGTGTGTGTGTGTGTGTGTGTATCTGTCCGTGTGTGTGTGTGTGTGTGTGTATCTGTCCGTGTGTGTGTGTGTGTGATCTGTCCGTGTGTGTGTGTGTGTATCTGTCCGTGTGTGTGTATCTGTCCGTGTGTGTGTGTGTGTATCTGTCCATGTGTGTGTGTGTGTATCTGTCCGTGTGTGTGTGTGTATCTGTCCGTGTGTGTGTGTGTGTATCTGTCCGTGTGTGTGTGTGTGAATCCGTCCGTGTGTGTGTGTGTGTGTGTATCTGTCCGTGTGTGTGCGTGTGTATCTGTCCGTGTGTGTGTGTGTGTGTATCTGTCCGTGTGTGTGTGTGTGTGTATCTGTCCGTGTGTGTATGTGTGTATCTGTCCGTGTGTGTGTGTGTATCTGTCCGTGTGTGTGTGTGTGTATCTGTCCGTGTGTGTGTGTGTGTGTGTATCTGTCCGTGTGTGTGTGTGTGTATCCGTCTGTGTGTGTGTGTATCTGTCCGTGTGTGTGTGTGTGTGTGTATCTGTCCGTGTGTGTGTGTGTATCTGTCCGTGTGTGTGTGTGTGTGTGTATCCGTCCGTGTGTGTGTGTGTGTGTATCTGTCTGTGTGTGTGTGTGTGTGTATCTGTCCGTGTGTGTGTGTGTGTGTGTGTATCTGTCCGTGTGTGTGTGTGTGTGTGTGTGTATCTGTCCGTGTGTGTGTGTGTATCTGTCCGTGTGTGTGTGTGTGTGTGTGTGTGTATCTGTCCGTGTGTGTGTGTGTGTGTGTGTGTGTATCCGTCCGTGTGTGTGTGTGTGTGTGTATCTGTCCGTGTGTGTGTGTGTGTGTATCTGTCCGTGTGTGTGCGTGTGTATCTGTCCGTGTGTGTGTGTATCTGTCCGTGTGTGTGTGTGTGTATCTGTCCGTGTGTGTGTGTGTGTGTATCTGTCCGTGTGTGTGTGTGTGTATCTGTCCGTGTGTGTGTGTGTGTGTATCTGTCTGTGTGTGTATCTGTCCGTGTGTGTGTGTGTGTATCTGTCCGTGTGTGTGTGTGTGTGTGTGTATCTGTCCGTGTGTGTGTGTGTGTATCTGTCTGTGTGTGTATCTGTCCGTGTGTGTGTGTGTGTGTGTGTGTGTGTATCTGTCTGTGTGTGTGTGTGTGTGTGTGTGTGTATCTGTCTGTGTGTGTGTGTGTGTGTGTGTGTGTGTGTATCTGTCCGTGTGTGTGTGTGTGTGTGTATCTGTCTGTGTGTGTGTGTGTGTATCTGTCCGTGTGTGTGTGTGTGTGTGTTTGTGTATCTGTCCGTGTGTGTGTGTGTGTATCTGTCCGTGTGTGTGTGTGTGTGTGTGTATCTGTCCGTGTGTGTGCGTGTGTATCTGTCCGTGTGTGTGTGTGTGTGTGTGTGTGTGTGTGTATCTGTCCGTGTGTGTGTGTGTGTATCTGTCTGTGTGTGTATCTGTCCGTGTGTGTGTGTGTGTGTATCTGTCTGTGTGTGTATCTGTCCGTGTGTGTGCGTGTGTATCTGTCCGTGTGTGTGTGTGTGTGTGTGTGTGTGTGTGTGTATCTGTCCGTGTGTGTGTGTGTGTGTGTGTATTTGTCTGTGTGTGTATCTGTCTGTGTGTGTGTGTGTGTGTGTATCTGTCCGTGTGTGTGTGTGTGTATCTGTCCGTGTGTGTGCGTGTGTATCTGTCCGTGTGTGTGTGTGTGTGTGTGTGTGTGTGTGTGTATCTGTCCGTGTGTGTGTGTGTGTGTGTGTGTGTGTATCTGTCCGTGTGTGTGTGTGTATCTGTCCGTGTGTGTGTGTGTGTGTGTATCTGTCTGTGTGTGTATCTGTCCGTGTGTGTGTGTGTGTGTGTGTGTGTGTGTGTGTATCTGTCTGTGTGTGTATCTGTCCGTGTGTGTGTGTGTGTATCTGTCTGTGTGTGTATCTGTCCGTGTGTGTGTGTGTGTGTGTGTATCTGTCTGTGTGTGTGTGTGTGTGTGATGTGTGTATCTGTCCGTGTGTGTGTTGTGTGTGTGTGTGTGTGTGTGTATCTGTCCGTGTGTGTGTGTGTGTATCTGTCCGTGTGTGTGTGTGTGTGTGTGTATCTGTCCGTGTGTGTGTGTGTGTGTATCTGTCCGTGTGTGTGTGTGTGTGTGTGTGTGTGTATCTGTCCGTGTGTGTGTGTGTGTGTGTGTGTATCTGTCCGTGTGTGTGTGTGTGTGTGTATCTGTCCGTGTGTGTGTGTGTGTATCTGTCCGTGTGTGTGTGTGTGTATCTGTCCGTGTGTGTGTGTGTGTATCTGTCCGTGTGTGTGTGTGTGTATCTGTCCGTGTGTGTGTGTATCTGTCCGTGTGTGTGTGTGTGTATCTGTCCGTGTGTGTGTGTGTGTGTGTGTATCTGTCTGTGTGTGTGTGTGTGTGTGTGTGTGTGTGTATCTGTCCGTGTGTGTGTGTGTGTGTGTATCTGTCCGTGTGTGTGTGTGTGTATCTGTCCGTGTGTGTGTGTGTGTATCTGTCCGTGTGTGTGTGTGTGTATCTGTCCGTGTGTGTGTGTGTGTGTGTATCTGTCCGTGTGTGTGTGTGTGTGTGTGTGTGTCTGTCCGTGTGTGTGTGTGTGTATCTGTCCGTGTGTGTGTGTGTGTGTATCTGTCCGTGTGTGTGTGTGTGTATCTGTCCGTGTGTGTGTGTGTGTGTGTATCTGTCCGTGTGTGTGTGTGTGTATCTGTCCGTGTGTGTGTGTGTGTGTGTGTGTGTGTAGTTTGGAGGAAGGTGTTCACTCTGTTGTTGAGCTGCAATTTGTGTTGCATACAAAAGTGCAGCTCAGTCATGTCAAACAAGGCCTTTGGCTTTTTTCCTTCTGGATCATAAGGACCTTATCATTCCATCACTTTATCTGGCTGTGTTTTCAGGGTGCACACCCTCTCCAACATCTGTGCATATTATGGGAGTGAGGCAGTGAGAGCACGCAAACCAGCACTGTTGTTTTTCTGAAAAGTGGAGTGCATGTGCAATTTCCAAATCACCACCTCCAACGAAGGATTTCCAAGCTCCATTAACCATAAACCAGCAATTAAAGCGAGCCCTCGCTTTTCAGTTATTCACATACGCCACAATGTGTAATAGGTGGCTATTAAAATAAGTTCACAAAATGAGCAGTTTGTTCAGTTGTGTTTAAAGCTAATGGGCATTAATCTTATGGAATTGAATATTTTTAGTCACCTATGTATTTTTGGCACAAGAAGGAACAGGCAGAAACATGCATATTATTATGTAACATTCTTGGCAGTGATTTTATACTGTGGCAAAGGGGGCGCAATTCAGTATGTGTTCTGCATGTTATGAATCTAACAATATAAAAGGAATAAATCACCCACATGTGTTCCAAATTAATGTTCTGAGAAAGAGAGAGAGAGACAGGGACACAGAGTGAGAGAGAGACAGAGTGAGAGAGAGACAGGGTGAGTGTGAGAGACAGAGAGAGACAGGGAGACAGAGTGAGAGAGAGAGCGAGCATGTAGCAGTGACACATTAAACAGTGAGAGAGTGAGTGAGGAATATAAGAGAGGAATACTTCCCCCAAATAACACACATGCACCCACAATTCAAACATACACACACAGAAACTCCCATATCTACTGGGAGAAAACAGCAATGTGAGACTATAGCAGCTAAATGTATAGCAGCCTGTGAAGACCAGAGGAAAACCAGTGAATCCGAAACACACCCAACCACGGACGGGCGCACACACTGTATATGTAGGTATGTATATTCTGCTTATATTATTTGCATACATGTATGCTCATTCAATATTATTCTGTTATCTCTTTTTGTTTTTAGTATTATTGTCATTTTATTTTGTTGTATGTATATAATTGTGCTTTGGCAACACATTTCACGTCATGCCAATAAAGCCTTTGAATTTAATTGAATTGAGTGAGACAGAGAGAGAGAGGAGAGAGAGAGAGAGAGAGAGAGAGAGCATGTGTCCCAGCAGTCACACATTAAACAGTGAGAGAGAGAGAGAGAGCGAGAGCGAGCGAGAGAGAGAGAGCGAGCATGTGTCCCAGCAGTGACACATTAAACAGTGAGAGAGAGAGAGAGAGAGAGCGAGCATGTGTCCCAGCAGTGACACATTAAACAGTGAGAGAGAGAGAGAGAGAGAGCGAGCATGTGTCCCAGCAGTGACACATTAAACAGTGAGAGAGAGAGAGAGAGCATGTGTCCCAGCAGTCCCACATTAAACAGTGAGAGAGAGAGAGAGAGAGAGAGAGAGAGAGAGCGAGAGAGAGAGAGCGAGCATGTGTCCCAGCAGTGACACATTAAACAGTGAGAGAGAGAGAGAGAGAGCATGTGTCCCAGCAGTGACACATTAAACAGTGAGAGAGAGAGAGAGAGAGAGAGCGAGCATGTGTCCCAGCAGTCACACATTAAACAGTGAGAGATTCTGTTTGAGAAACATCCTCCAGGACGACTCACATGGCTCCTCCCTTTGTGAATTGGAATCAAGCCGTTTACTGAAGAATGGCCGAGTGACCTCCCCCTGCCCTTGGCGCCAGCTGTGGGTATCCCTTGGCAGGAAGTGATACAGTAGAGCACCCGTGGTCATGCGGCAGCCCCCCACGCCCAGCTGACAGCCTCTCGCCTGGCCTAACTGCCACCGTCTGACTGTGCTTGATGCTGCAGCTCTGCAGCATCAAGCACTGAATCCTTGGTGAGAGTCGGAAGGTCAAGTGTGCTGTTGCCCTTCTTGCCAGAACTCAGCAATCTGACTTGTCTAACAAATTGCTCTTGCAGATGTTCCCCAATCCGCTATCCACTTCCCCTCCCCCACTGCCGAGTTTCAGCTCAGACGCCATCAGCCCTCCCTTCAGTGGCGAGTCACCCAGACACCACTTCAGCATGTTTGCACTGGAGAGCCTCAACTGCACTTTGAAAGTGGGGGGATGTGACACAATCAGCCGCTACAAGTATCTGTACTGAAATCTATGTCGGAAATTTGAATAAATTGCAAGCGCTCACACTGCTTTGTTTCGTGTCTTTACAACAAATTGCCTGCTGCAAAACAAATGAGGGGTTGTTGTCAAGAACAGAAAATGTGTTGGGTTTTTTCAGAGAATTCACAAAATTGGATTAAAAAAACAAATGAATATAGTGCTGCTTCACCCTGTGAATCACAATGTTTATACGGTGAGTAATGGCAGTGGGCAACCTTTTCTAGGTGGAGAGTCATGCTACGGTGCCATATTGTCAACAGCCATACGTCTATCAATGGGTCAGATATAAATATAGAGAAGGAAGACAGCTGCGGCGTAAATATAGCAATTTGATGAATGAAACAGTCACGGCTTCTTAACAACGCAGCGCATTTCGGCACAACAAAAACAATTTTACATCAGATTAGCACATTTGAAAACAACAGCTGACCCAAAGTGCTTTCCAAAAGAGGGGGATGAGTCGTGATCTGCAGTTAAACACAGTTCACCAAAGCTTGGTCACCTCTGGATTTGAGGCATGTGTGAGGGACTCAGTAATATATTGTGGAGCTAATCCATTTAAGTCTTTAAAAATAAATCATGCCATTTTAAAATCAATGCTGTATTTCACTGGTAACCTGTGCAGCCGAGCCTAGACAGGAGTGAGGTGTTGTCTTTCTTTCCCATTAAAGGTCTTGCAGCTGGAATGGGTCAAGCTCATATACAGAGAATAACAGTCATCAAGCAGAGAGGTGATAACAGCATGGATATCGGTTTCCAGGTCCTGATGAGATCAAAAGGTTCTGAGCTGATAAAGGCTGCCCTTCTTCCCCAAACTTCATTATGCAAATGTGTAGATGGTGACAAACTGATTACTTCAGTTATGTTTTCATCCAGTTGAAGGAAGTTCCTCGCCAGCCAACATTTGACGATATTTTGAACCTCAAAGAGGATTTTCAATTAGGTGGTTTTGGGTTCAACCGGAAGATAAAATATGTGTCATCTGCACTGTGATATGGAATGTTGTATTTCTCAATGATGGATCCACGAGGAAACAATGAAACAAACCTACTTAGGTAGGTTTAGGAAAAACCTCATTAATGGCTTGATCCCCAACAACATCACTCTGGGACACGTGGCCCTGGGAACAGACCTGCATGTATACATGTGTTAGTCTCCTGACCAATCAGCATTCACCCACACACACTACCTTCTTCTTCGTTTAGACGGACCATTCTGAGTAACGGAGGGAAGGTGAGTCAGAACATGATGGGGATGGAGCATTTAGAACGCTGTGTGTGTTTAGATAGAACCTGATGTGTGTGTGTGTAGATAGAACCTTATGTGTGTGTTTAGATAGAACCTTATGTGTGTGTGTTCAGATAGAACCTTATGTGTGTGTGTGTGTGTTTAGATAGAACCTTATGTGTGTGTGTGTTTAGATAGAACCTTATGTGTGTGTGTTTAGATAGAACCTTATGTGTGTGTGTGTGTGTTTAGATAGAACCTTATGTGTGTGTCTTTAGATAGAACCTTATGTGTGTGTGTTTAGATAGAACCTTATGTGTGTGTGTGTTTAGATAGAACCTTATGTGTGTGTGTGTGTTTAGATAGAACCTTATGTCTGTGTGTGTGTGTTTAGATAGAACCTTGTGTGTGCGTGTTTAGATAGAACCTTATGTGTGTGTGTGTGTTTAGATAGAACCTTATGTGTGTGTGTGTTTAGATAGAACCTTATGTGTGTGTGTTTAGATAGAACCTTATGTGTGTCTGTGTTTTTAGATAGAATCTTATGTGTGTGTGTGTTTAGATAGAACCGTATGTGTGTGTGTTTAGATAGAACCTTGTGTGTGTGTGTGTGTGTTTAGATAGAACCTTCTGTGTGTGTTTAGATAGATCCTTATGTGTGTGTGTTTAGATAGAACCTTATGTGTGTGCGTGTTTAGATAGAACCTTATGTGTGTGTGTGTTTAGATAGAACCTTATGTGTGTGTGTTTAGATAGAACTTTATGTGTGTGGGTGTTTAGATAGAACCTTATGTGTGTGTGTGGTTTAGATAGAACCTTATGTGTGTGTGTTTAGATAGAACCGTATGTGTGTGTGTTTAGATAGAACCTTATGTGTGTGTGTGTGTGTGTTTAGATAGAACCTTCTGTGTGTGTTTAGATAGATCCTTATGTGTGTGTGTTTAGATAGAACCTTATGTGTTTGTGTGTGTTTAGATAGAACCTTATGTGTGTGTGTTTAGATAGATCCTTATGTGTGTTAGTTTAGATAGAACCTTGTGTGTGTGTGTGTGTGTGTTTAGATAGAACCGTATGTGTGTGTGTGTGTCAATAGAACATTGTGTGTGTGTGTTTCGATAGAACCTTATGTGTATGTGTGTTTCAATAGAACCTTGTGTGTGTGTGTGTTTCGATAGAACCTTATGTGTGTGTGTGTGTTTAGATAGAACCTTATGTGTGTGTGTTTTAATAGAACCTTGTGTGCATGTGTTTCGATAGAACCTTATGTGTGTGTGTGTGTTTAGATAGAACCTTATGAGTGTGTGTTTAGATAGAACCTTGTGTGTGTGTTTGTGTGTTTAGATAGAACCTTATGTGTGTGTGTTTAGATAGAACCTTATGTGTGTGTGTGTGTGTGTTTAGATAGAACCTTATGTGTGTGTGTGTGTGTGTTTGGATAGAACCTTATGTGTGTGTGTTTAGATAGAACCATGTGTGTGTGTGTGTGTGTTCAGATAGAACCTTATGTGTGTGTGTTTAGATAGAACCTTGTGTGTGTGTGTTTCAATAGAACCTTGTGTGTGTGTGTGTTTAGATAGAACCCTATGTGTGTGTGTGTGTGTGTGTGTGTGTGTGTGTGTGTTTGGATAGATCCTTATGTGTGTGTGTTTAGATAGAACCTTATGTGTGTGTGTTTAGATAGAACCTTATGTGTGTGTGTTTAGATAGAACCTTGTGTGTGTGTTTGTGTGTTTAGATAGAACCTTATGTGTGTGTGTGTTTAGATAGAACCTTATGTGTGTCTGCGTTAGATAGAACCTTATGTGTGTGTGTTTAGATAGAACCTTATGTGTGTGTGTGTGTGTGTTTAGATAGAACCTTGTGTGTGTGTGTGTGTGTGTGTGTGTGTGTGTGTTTGGATAGATCCTTATGTGTGTGTTTAGAAAGAACCTTATGTCTGTGTGTTTAGATAGAACCTTGTGTGTGTGTTTGTGTGTTTAGATAGAACCTTATGTGTGCGTGTGTTTAGATAGAACCTTATGTGTGCATGTGTTTAGATAGAACCTTATGTGTGTGTGTGTTTCAATAGAACCTTGTGTGTGTGTGTTTCAATAGAACCTTGTGTGTGTGTGTGTTTAGATAGATCCTTATGTGTGTGTGTGTTTAGATAGAACTTTATGTGTGTGTGTTTAGATAGGACCTTGTGTGTGTGTGTGTGTTTAGATAGAACCTTCTGTGTGTGTTTAGATAGATCCTTATGTGTGTGTGTTTAGATAGAACCTTATGTGTTTGTGTGTGTTTAGATAGAACCTTATGTGTGTGTGTGTTTAGATAGATCCTTAGGTGTGTGTTTAGATAGAACCTTATGTGTGTGTGTGTATGTGTGTGCTTAGATAGAACCTTATGTGAGTGTGTTTAGATAGAACCTTATGTGTGTGTGTGTGTTTAGATAGATCCTTATGTGTGTTAGTTTAGATAGAACCTTGTGTGTGTGTGTGTGTGTGTGTGTTTAGATAGAACCGTATGTGTGTGTGTTTCAATAGAACATTGTGTGTGTGTTTCGATAGAACCTTATGTGTATGTGTGTTTCAATAGAACCTTGTGTGTGTGTGTTTCGATAGAACCTTATGTGTGTGTGTGTGTTTAGATAGAACCTTATGTGTGTGTGTTTCAATAGAACCTTGTGTGCATGTGTTTCGATAGAACCTTATGTGTGTGTGTGTGTTTAGATAGAACCTTATGAGTGTGTGTTTAGATAGAACCTTGTGTGTGTTTGTGTGTTTAGATATAACCTTATGTGTGTGTGTGTTTAGATAGAACCTTATGTGTGTCTGCGTTAGATAGAACCTTATGTGTGTGTGTTTAGATAGAACCTTGTGTGTGTGTGTGTTTCGATAGAACCTTATGTGTGTGTGTGTGTGTTTAGATAGAACCTTATGTGTGTGTGTTTCAATAGAACCTTGTGTGCATGTGTTTCGATAGAACCTTATGTGTGTGTGTGTGTTTAGATAGAACCTTATGAGTGTGTGTTTAGATAGAACCTTGTGTGTGTGTTTGTGTGTTTAGATAGAACCTTATGTGTGTGTGTTTAGATAGAACCTTATGTGTGTGTGTGTGTGTGTGTGTTTAGATAGAACCTTATGTGTGTGTGTGTGTGTGTTTGGATAGAACCTTATGTGTGTGTGTTTAGATAGAACCATGTGTGTGTGTGTGTGTGTTCAGATAGAACCTTATGTGTGTGTGTTTAGATAGAACCTTGTGTGTGTGTGTTTCAATAGAACCTTGTGTGTGTGTGTGTTTAGATAGAACCCTATGTGTGTGTGTGTGTGTGTGTGTGTGTGTTTGGATAGATCCTTATGTGTGTGTGTTTAGATAGAACCTTATGTGTGTGTGTTTAGATAGAACCGTATGTGTGTGTGTTTAGATAGAACCTTGTGTGTGTGTTTGTGTGTTTAGATAGAACCTTATGTGTGTGTGTGTTT
>CM056833.1:25802593-25835093 GCA_029853015.1 Chelidonichthys spinosus
TTCCAAGAAGGTGATGGTTAAACCACTTTGGTCTCAACTGCGATGGTTTTGGGTGTAGAATGGTTACTGCAGGAAACAGGTGTTTAATGCTCAGTGGTGTTTCACATGTCAGGCCCCGAATGGAGGGGAGGTCCCATCCAGCTGATTTAATGGACTTCAGCTGGCCTGATTGATGATGTGTTCAAGGTTTCCTGGCAAGGTGATTAACTTAGCAGTGTCCCTTTATTTCAGGAGCATATATATATATATATATATATATATATATATATATATATATATATATATATATATATATATGAGAGAGAGAGAGAGAGAGAGAGAGAGAGAGAGAGAGAGAGAGAGAAGGAGAAATGGACATAGATAGTACAGTTTCCTGTTTTAATTTCAGGTGCACAATAATGCCATAATAATAATAATAACAAGTTGGAATATTAACAGGTAGGAATGATTAAAATGTCAACAACAATAGAAATAGAAGGTAAGTGTGGGGTTAGCACTATCGGATCACAGAATATCATCGGAACTAATCCCAGTTTAAACCTCTTCACTGACTGCAGAGATCCCAAAACAACAGCTAGTCTGGATATTTAGAGCCCAAATGCACAGTTTTGGTTCAACAATCATCTCAGTTTTCTTATTTTTTGTGGACTGGAAAATAAATTAAAAACCAATGGGTTTTTAGAGTAAAAAAAATGAATTAACACCACTAACAATGTTATAAAATGTACATTTGTATTACTTTAACTTTCTTCTTTTGGGGATAAAATGAATTCAAATGTCAATAATACAGTACTATTTCCATTAAAAATATCAATATTTAAGAAAACGCTTAAACCAAGTGACTCCAGACTTTTGTACTTGAATGGTACTGTTGGTAGGCTATATATATGCACTGGAGTATTGTGATACACGCTCGTAATCGAGGGTTTTCTTAGCGACTATCACTTGATGCTGCTGGTATAGAAGTTCCACACTTGTGAGGAACATTACAAACCTTAAGCATTCCAACATTTGGTTGTGTCTTCATGCTGCACAGTGTGCTTCTTCACTTTTAAGTACACATATTAAAGACAACTTGCAATGACCTGGCATATACAACAAGATCTGATCTGGAATCGGTTGTCCCTGGTATCTGTAATGATGTTGCTCACTTACAACAGCTCGAATGCTGAAATCCAGTCAGTTTCCCGAAACCTGAAAATATCAAATATAAAGCAGCTGGCCAAACACATTTTACATAAGACTTCCTTGGAAGTAATTTGCCCATTTTCAGTAATGGACACAGAGAGCAGGATGTTAATTATGACTCAACATGTTGGGTGCAGCCATTGCCAGTTTACAGCCCATGAAGGCCCACCACATTAAATGTTTTAAAATTGTTGTACTGAAGCAGAATACCACTTAAAAGTATTTATGGAGCAGCTGCCCTAAAACAATAAAAGGGAAATCTTTCAATGTAACAAAATTGCTTCAGTCATGTTTTCCTCACATCATTTCAGCTGGAGAAACGCGTCTGTCACCTTAACTGCAGCGCTAGGACGTTGAAATGTGAAGTATTTGAAGTGACGGCAGCGGAGATCTCATGAACAATGCGTTTGAAAAAAGGATCTCTTTTTATTGAATTTCTCCCATTGATTCTGGTAGACACCAGGGCCGAAGCCGTCCCAGTCTGTCATCCGTGTCCTTCTTGTTTTCTGAAATGCTCCGTGTCAGCACTGTTTTTAATCATCACTATGTAGAGAACATATGACACTGTTTTCTGTAACAGAAATGAGGGTCCCTGTCTCAAAGCATAGCCTTCAAAATAAATACATTTTGAAATAGCATTGGGTTTGGCCTTCTCATCTTTTCATGCCTGTCATACCAGTGGTATATTTACAATATCTGCGGCTTCTTTTTAACTACTCTCTACCACACTTTACCATCTTCAAATTTAAATTGGGATTGACAACCACAAACTGGGCCAAAGGGAAAGCGATTAGATTAGAGAATGACAAGACAAGTTCAAACACGCGCTGAGAAACCACCCCAAACGCTCCTGTCTAATAGCTGGATCCCAACAGGAGCAGCCATTTGTTTTTACTCCACTGCATCAGGCCCTTTAAGGTCTTTGTTGAAATGTCCCTTTCTATATAAGGGTTTGTGATGATCAGTCTTTGATGTAGGTTGTCCTGGGAGTGTGTAGTTATCACTGTCATTCATGGCTTTTATAGACCCGCTGTTAGTTGTAAACAGGAGGAACCCGCTGCTGAAATGTACAACCTTGGATGCAAACAGGGAAGAGGCAGAGTTAGTGCTGTCGGAAGTTCAACAGTTGGATTTACTGTGTTGTATATCTCCATCGCTGCCTCATACCCACAGACTCTATAGTAGAAGTGGACGTCGTCATGGTGATGCCACCTGTTGGTTTGTGGACTACGGTTGTGAGGCCTCAATTTTTGGCAGTTTGGCCAACGTCATCTTGGAATTTTTAGAGCCAGTGAAGGAAGTGACCATATTTGGACTGTGGAGGAGAGACGGGTGCACCGCACTGGTGCAATACATGCACGGGTAGTATATTTTACTAATCAGTACTGTAGTAGTAAGAAAGTAACGTTAGTAAGGTTTATGGAGTATCCTTTGTGTCTAGGTAAGATGCCAACTCTCTCTCTCTATTATAACCAGTGGTGGAAGAAGTACTCTGACCTTGTACTAAAGGGAAAGTAGCAATACCACAGTATAAAAATACAAATGAATGTGGAGCAGTAAAAATAAGAAAACCGAGTGAAAGTACTTATTTTGCAGAATGGCCCATTTCAGAATATATTATATTATTGGATTATAATTAGTGATGCTTTGATGTGTTAATCACTCATTTCCATTTTTCATTCCATAATTCAAATTTGAATGATGTCCATTCCTTCATAGATTAGATAGATTCAACTATAATAACACATCATAACTTATTGATTGGATTAAGTTAGTTAAATCCACATGTAACTTGGATCTAAAGCTGCTATATAATATAGTTTAGTACAAAAGTACTGCAAAAATTGTACTTAAATGGGAAGTAGGATTATTTTCTCATCAATCTCAGAACAGATGAACCTCTGGGAATAAGGGAGCGTTTTTTGGAGCGTCCAGTGTAGCCAGCGGTTATCCAGGCCACCACTTCCTGTCATGTGCTCATTGTTTACATCTGATTAACAACTTGACATGTGAGACTGGAAAAATGAGGCGTACGACCAGACTGAAGGAGTCAGATTACAAACTAATCTTACACAAACAAAAATCAAAATCATCATCAGACCATAGCTGGCAGGTTGCATGATTGCATTTCCACTAATGTGTTTCGCCTTTTGCTCTCCAATCACACCGCGTACCTGCATTCAACCGAAACTGGCTGCAACATGATTGGTCAACACTATTCGGACTACAAACATATACCAGGACGCTTTCCATACCAACATCTGGTCCTGTTGGCAACGGATTCTTCATGTAAATGTTCTTTTTGTGACCACAGGAGTCTTCCCTGCTGGCCATTATAAAGAATGCAAGTTTAAAGATATAACATATTACATTTGTCTGTTGCTGTTTGTAAACAGCATTCAAAAGGTGTCTACTCATTTCAACGAGGGAGAGCGAGGGAGAGAGAGAGCACAGAGAGAATGAAGGGAGGGAGCATCGCTAGTGAAAAAAGAAGTCATGAATCAGAGAGAGTTTCAAAAACATCTCAAAGACAGCAAAATAACAAGAAAAGAGAAAACCAACACACACTTCTCGTGGGACATAAGTGCTGATTGTATCAGTCTATATATGGTTGTTTTAATCAAATGCCTGAATATTATACCTTTAATGCATTTTCGCATATGAGGAAAGCTTTATTATATCTGGATTATGATGACTGTTTCTATTGCAGGTGAGTGATGGAGGAGTGCTAATATGGGTGAATGCATGATTCTGAGATGTTCAATATGAGTCACTGGTTAAGAAAGTAAGTCAGTGTTTTAAAGAAGGATCACTGTTCGTTCAGCAGTCATGTATTAAATGGCTGAATTGGAGAGCAACGTCTCCCATGATCCTTTTAATAGTTTAATTGTATCCAATGAGAATGTTGATGTTTTTATGGCGTAATCCCTGCAGGCGGAGAATGCACAACACGGGGATGTTATTGTTCCTGTGCTAGCATCTGTGAAATTACAGCTTGAAAGATTGTTGAATCACTACATTTCACAAGTCATAGAGCATCATTGCAAACAAATTACAGACTATGCTAGTGATACATTATATCATCTTTATACATCACGAGATCTCAATGAAAGTCCTCAGCTATGCATCCGAACCATCACAGTCATTCCGAATCCATTAGATAAACACTAGACTGCCTCTTTGTCCTTTGTGTTCACACCGTTGTCCGGAGCTAGGCGAGTCTGGTCATGATTCCGGGGCTATTTCTGTCCCTTGCAAGAAGGGGAGATTGTGCAGCGCATACAGTATGTAACCAAATGCAAACCGGATGAAGTTTGACCATTACCACCTTCCATACCTGTCAAGGAGGGCGACAGGGGTTAATGGGAAACTAAACTGCAGTGCCAGGCAACTTCTTGTCCAGGTTTCTGGGCGAGATAATAAGGCTGCCTGTCACAGGTAATTACCGTCATCAAATCTGGGAATAAGGTTTTTCATACAGCAATGATGTATTATTACAGAATCCTCCGCATAGCCTGTATCTCTCTCTCTCTCTCTCTCTCTCTCTCTCTCTCTCTTACACACACACACACACAGTCAAATATTGTCATTTAGAACTCTTCAGACAATGTCAATGTCAGGACTAGCAACCATAATAACCAATCACAGCTAACTTTTTAAAACCCAGCTGTCATTGTATCCATGTGTTCCTAAGGGCTGTATAGATATTCACGTCCATCTTTAGGTCTTAATTAGGGATGCAACGATACACGGTTCAATAATGGTTATGGTTTCGGTTCTGTTTCGGTACACATTTTGTGCACAAGGAGGAAAAAAGAAGTTGCTAAAGTCGCTGTTGTAAATATAAATACCATTAAACATAAAGTCGCTGTTGTAAATATAAATACCATTAAACATAAAGTCACTGTTGTAAATATAAATACCATTAAACATAAAGTCGCTGTTGTAAATATAAATACCATTAAACATAAAGTCGCTGTTGTAAATAAACATACCTGTTAACATAAAGTCATTGTTGTAAATATAAATACCATTAAACATAAAGTCGCTGTTGTAAATATAAATACCATTAAACATAAAGTCGCTGTTGTAAATAAACATACCTGTTAACATAAAGTCATTGTTGTAAATATAAATACCATTAAACATAAAGTCACTGTTGTAAATATAAATACCATTAAACATAAAGTCGCTGTTGTAAATATAAATACCATTAAACATAAAGTCGCTGTTGTAAATATAAATACCATTAAACATAAAGTCGCTGTTGTAAATATAAATACCATTAAACATAAAGTCGCTGTTGTAAATATAAATATCATTAAACATAAAGTCATTGTTGTAAATATAAATACCATTAAACATAAAGTCATTGTTGTAAATATAAATACCATTAAACATAAAGTCGCTGTTGTAAATATAAATACCATTAAAAATAAAGTCGCTGTTGTAAATATAAATACCATTAAACATAAAGTCGCTGTTGTAAATATAAATACCATTAAACATAAAGTCGCTGTTGTAAATATAAATACCATTAAACATAAAGTCGCTGTTGTAAATAAACATACCTGTACTTCAGTAGTCTATACATGTTGTTCATACAGGGGACGGTCTGGAGGCTCTTCATCTCCGACATATAGCGGACGTCACAGTGAGATGACTCTCTGTTAGAGGTCCAACTAGTATTACACTCTGTGCTTTAGTTCCACGTCGATGTCTGTTGTTCTAAAAGAAGTCGGGAATTACGTTAGTGCTGAAAAGCACGGATCGAGCGTTTTGATCGGTGACAAAACGACGACAACAACTAGAGAAAAGGGCTGCACGTCTTTAGAAATAAACGTCCCACTGCACTGTTCTTGTGTTTTCTGCACCGGTAGAATGGGCTTGTTGGAAGGCAACGAGAGAAACGGTTTTAACCTACGTGTTACTGCTCAGCCGTCCTGCTTCCAGGATGTTGAAAACATGCTGCGTTCAAGTGCTCCTCGAAATCTCCGACATAGCCAATGCAGAGAGAATAAGGATGGAAATGTGAAAAAGTGACATTTTATTGCAATACCGAAAATAGCTCAATTCACACGTGTGTTTTGAACTGTGCATGGCGTACCCGTGCATGGCGTACCGTGCATGGCCTACCGTGCATGGCGTACCATGCATGGCCTACCGTGCATGGCGTACCGTGCATGGCGTACCGTGCATGGCGTACCGTGCATGGCGTACCGTGCATGGCCTACCGTGCATGGCCTACCGTGCATGGCGTACCGTGCATGGCCTACCGTGCATGGCGTACCGTGCATGGCGTACCGTGCATGCCGTACCGTGCATGGCGTACCGTGCATGGCGTACCGTGCATGGCCTACCGTGCATGGCGTACCGTGCATGGCCTACCGTGCATGGCGTACCGTGCATGGCGGTACCGTGCATGGCCTACCGTGCATGGCGTACCGTGCATGGCCTACCGTGCATGGCGTACCATGCATGGCGTACCGTACGGTTCAATATACTGAGAACCGTTGCATCCCTCGTCTTTATTAAGCAGCACGGCTGAATCTAAGTAAAAGAAGACAGATGTTATCTGCCATGAAGCTCTTTGGACAGAATGTTGCCACATCCAGAAGGCTTTAAAATAATGACTTTGTTTAATGCAGAAGTCAATCAGAAGTTGTTCTTTTATGTGGCTTTTGGTTATATGGGAGAGGGAATGGTGGCTGTGGAGGACAATCTGTTGATTTATTTTCTTTTGACAGGGAGCATCCTGGGAAGAGTTCTCTACATTTACAAAGGTGAAACAGTGTCTTCGTTGAGAGTGTTGCCAACTTTAGCACTTAAAACAGCTATCGTACCTTTTTAACTGAAAGGCGGATCCAAATACTGTGTGCATGTGAAAGCGGCTGAACATAGTGATAAACCCTCCAGAGAATTATCACTGACTGCAGCTCCTCTCTGCTCTGTGGAGCGTTTCAGCCATTTCGGCTCATTGTTTGGTTTGAAGGCTCACAAGTTAACGGTCCTGATTCATGCTCAGACAGAGAGATAACGTGAGGGATCAGCTGGTGAACATGTTTGAGCAGATGCTTCCCTCAGGAGTTGGCGGGGAGCAAATCCGAATTAAAAGGAGAGTGAATATTGGACTAACATTCACCAGGTGGCCACAAAAACACAAGCCGTTTGCTTTTAAGTTCACCATTTCAAGTCGATTAGCGATAACATGTCTATGTTGTGTGTCCGACTTGTTTGCACTGCCTCCAAGTGGCCAGAAATATGCATTATGTGCCATTTACTACTGACCATGACTGCAGTCTATGTGTTGTTTAATACTTCCACTGGGGTTGCCAAAGTCATACATGCCAAGTTTTGTAATAATATATTTTCAGAAAAAGACTTGCTGGAAAATAAGACCTGATTGTAATGTTGCCTTCATTCAACATATCTAAGTCTGATCTTATTCTTGGTGTTCACTTTTGTCAATAATAAAACATGCTTCGTTCAGTCCTGACTCAACCCGTTGTCACTCCCAACTGGTTAAATACCGACATTTGTTCAGCGCCGCTCTGCGATACCTTGAGCATCTGTATAAGGTTCGCTAGACTTTCAACTCCAATGTTAGAATGAATGGACCCTCAGAGCAACTGACGGGAGGGGAGAGCGGTTTGGTCAAACACAGGACTTTCACCCAGGAGACCCGTTTGTAGTCCACATGAAACCACAAAAGTCAACATTGACTAATTTGACCTTACTTTTGTTCCAAAGGTTACATACTTTACTAACGGCCCACCGGTCCACATGTAAGTGACCTAAGAAGCATTCTCACAAATCCCAAACCACAACCGTTACCTCAACCTAACTTGTACTTTTGTTGTCTCAACCTAACCAGGTAGTATTGATGCCAAGGAAAGTAAAGCTATATACTTATATAAGACTAACTAATTTCAACAGCTGGATATCGTAGTCAGTTACCATTACAAACAGCAGTAAATAGTGCATTTTGAGGGACTATTTTCATTCATAGATTAATACACATTTGCTGTGTTAGAGTTAACTTATAAGAAGGCTGCTCACATGTTTAATATTAGTCACAAGATGTGATGCAAATTAATTAACTTGCAGATTGGTTCATTAAAAAGAAAAAGGCCACACATAAATGGTGACACTGTTATTTTTAGTCACGTTTTGTTCATGTTGATCATTGGCATTTATTTAACCTACAGCACTATGGACTATAGGACAGTGTAATAAATCCACCGAATGGTGCCATTCAGCAATGCCCTTAACATGCCCCGTCTACGTTATGACGGCACTGTCCTAAAGCATGGCACCATGTCCTCTACTGTCATCTGGAGGGGCGTTCTTGTAAAGCGTTCAGCACCAGGCGGCAACCTCTGATTCTGAAAAGAGTCCTACATGAGGAAATGCCTCAAACTGGCATTGTTGGGCCGCTACCACAGCATTGGAGGTCTGGAAGTCATCTGTGTTTCTGTCTTCAAACTTCAGCCCTTTCATCCACCTCCACAGTGTGGTTGGTTAAACTGTCTTGTTCCTCACACATCGCTTTGTCACTTCATATATAGTCTATATCTATCTATGTTCATCATGGATTTACACATGCACAGCTGAGGGCATGCACATACAGTGTGCACACGGCATTACTGACCATTTCTAAATAATCTCTTTTGCCACATACTTCCCTCTCTCTATTGCGGAACTCCTTTGCCTTTGTTTTCCAGGGCTCTCCAATCATCCCCAAGCAGAGATTTTGTCTCCTGCTGCTCTCTGTTTTAACTCAGAAAAACAAGCTTCCACTTATTTGTCAATGTTCCCTTATCTGCAGCCACAGTGTGTTCTCCAGGACCTCTCTGCATCTCAGGTGACTTGCTTGAGTGGGGTAGAGGTTTGTGGTGCGGTGATAGGGGAGGTGGGGGCCGGTGAGCAACGACTCCAATACCAATGACCTTCGCACCATTCTCTCACCACATGCAATACGCTCTCATGAGCAAGTTTTTCACTTTCAAATTTCTTCCTAAGTGCAGCTCCATATCCAACAATACAAAGATGGAAATGAAGCCTGTCTGTGTAGCCGAGAACCAGGCAGGCATTGTTACATTACACACGCTTACAAACACTCACACCGCCTTTTAAAGCACTGAACCTTGCACTACTTTGTCAAAGAATAGGATGTCCTGGAGGTTTACACCTGAGCATGAATCACACAGCTCTTAGATTCTTCTGTGTGGGATGTGATTGTTGACTTCCCATCATATTAGCTACAGTTTGTTGCAGATAGATATTCATAGATCCAAAGAATTGAGACGGATTAACATACAAAAAGGAAGGATTTGGGTGACTGTGGGGTCCAGTATACCGGAGGATGTATAGTAAGACCATGACATAGGGCATGTTTACTACCTCCGTGTTCTGTTTGTTTGGTATTTATAGGTGTCATGTCTGCCAAGTGCAGAATATCAAGGAGTAAATCTCTCTCTTCCATCAGCAATGTCACTCTTGGCTCCAGCTCTAACAGCACTCCTCAGTGGTTAATGCTGGAAGGATGTGGAAGAGGCAGGCGGAGGACCGGAGCCCCAGGAAAAGTCTTAGACAACTAGCCGCATTCTAAGTGTGGTAATGTCGGCCCCTCAGTCCACCACTGTGGTCCAGTCTGAAATATCTCCATGAAATATTGTTCTTCAAGAAATGATGGTGCCCAGATGGTGCTCAGGACTAATGACTTTGGTAAAGTCCTGACACACTCATCAGCACCGTGAGGATAACATGCTTTTTAGCAACATGATTCAACACCTGTTGGATGGATTGCTATGACATGTTATGGTTTCTCAGTTTTGGTGGCCAGATCATCAAAACTAATGCCTCTGGTACTGATGTACACTCTAGTACTCTAACAGCTGTTGGATGGATTGCCATGAAATTCAGTTAAGAGATTTATTTTCCCCTCAGGATGAATTTGAACTTTCCATCAAGGCACCGCTGTCAACAGAGCTACACAACTAAATAGGTCCTTTAAATGTGAAGCTAAAATAGGTTTTTGATCAACTGTGCAGCCTCTCAGAGAGACCCTGGCCACTCTGGCAACACTGGGAAGACTGGCAACACTGGGAACACTGGCAACACTGGCAACACTGGGAACACTAGAAACACTAGGAACACTAGGAACACTGGCAACACTGGCTGCACTAGAAACACTAGGAACACTAGGAACACTGGCAACACTGGGAACACTGGGAACACTAGAAACACTGGCAACACTGGGAACACTGGCAACACTGGCAACACTGGGAACACTGGGAACACTAGGAACACTAGGAACACTGGGAACACTGGCAACACTGGCAACACTGGGAACACTAGAAACACTGGGAACACTAGGAACACTGGCAACACTGGCTGCACTAGAAACACTAGGAACACTGGCAACACTGGGAACACTGGGAACACTAGGAACACTGGGAACACTGGGAACACTGGCAACACTAGGAACACTAGAAACACTAGGAACACTGGGAACACTGGGAACACTGGGAACACTGGCAACACTGGCAACACTGGCTGCACTAGAAACACTAGGAACACTAGGAACACTGGCAACACTGGGAACACTGGCAACACTGGGAACACTGGGAACACTAGGAACACTGGCAACACTGGGAACACTGGGAACACTAGGAACACTGGGAACACTGGGAACACTGGCAACACTAGGAACACTAGGAACACTAGAAACACTAGGAACACTGGGAACACTGGGAACACTGGCAACACTGGCAACACTGGCTGCACTAGAAACACTAGGAACACTAGGAACACTGGCAACACTGGCAACACTGGGAACACTGGCAACACTGGGAACACTGGGAACACTGGGAACACTGGGAACACTGGGAACACTGGGAACACTAGGAACACTGGGAACACTGGGAACACTGGGAACACTGGGAACACTGGGAACACTGGGAACACTGGGAACACTGGGAACACTGGGAACACTGGGAACACTAGGAACACTAGGAACACTGGAACACTGGGAACACTGGGAACACTAGGAACACTGGGAACACTGGGAACACTGGGAACACTGGGAACACTGGGAACACTAGGAACACTGGGAACACTGGGAACACTAGGAACACTGGGAACACTGGGAACACTAGGAACACTGACATAGGAACACTAGGAACACTAGGAACACTGGCAACACTAGGGACACTGGGTACACTGGGAACACTAGGAACACTGGGAACACTAGGAACACTGGGAACACTAGGAACACTGGGAACACTGGGAAGACTAGGAACACTGGGAACACTGGGAACAATGGGAACACTGGGAACACTGGGAACACTGGAACAATGGGAACACTAGGAACACTGGGAAGACTAGGAACACTGGGAACACTGGGAACACCGGGAACACCGGGAACACTGGGAACAATAGGAACACTGGGAACACTGGGAACACTAGGAACACTGGGAACACTAGGAACACTGGGAACACTGGGAAAACTGGGTACACTGGGAACACTGGGTACACTGGGAACACCGGGAACACTGGGAACACTGGGAACACTGGGAACACTGGGAACACTAGGAACACTGGGAACACTAGGAACACTGGGTACACTGGGAACACTGGGAACACTGGGAACACTGGGTACACTGGGAACACCGGGAACACTGGGAACAATAGGAACACTGGGAACACTGGGAACACTAGGAACACTGGGAACACTAGGAACGTGGGGAACACTGGGTACACTGGGTACACTGGGTACACTGGGAACACTGGGTACACTGGGAACACTGGGAACACTGGAACACTAGGAACACTGGGAACACTGGGAACACTAGGAACACTGGCAACACTGGGAACAATAGGAACACTGGGAACACTGGGAACACTGGGAACACTAGGAACACTGGGAACACTGGGAACACTGGGAACACTAGGAACGTGGGGAACACTGGGAACACTGGGAACACTGGGAACACTAGGAACACTAGCAACACTGGGAACACTGGGAACAATAGGAACACTGGGAACACTGGGAACACTGGGAACACTGGGTACACTGGGAACACTGGGTACACTGGGAACACTAGGAACACTGGGTACACTGGGAACACTGGGAACACTGGGTACACTGGGAACACTGGGAACACTGGAACACTAGGAACACTGGGAACACTGGGAACACTGGGTACACTGGGAACACTGGGAACACTGGGAACACTGGGAACACTGGGAACACTAGGAACACTGGGTACACTGGGTACACTGGGAACAATAGGAACACTGGGAACACTGGGAACACGGTCAACGCTGGCAAGGCACACATTCACAAAGAACGGATTGCAGCTGCTGACGGCTCCATTCATTGTGCGTTAAATTAATTTCCCACTATTCTTGTCTCCAGGTCCTCTTCACAGAAATACTTTGTGTATTATACATCACAGCAAACACACGGCCATAGCGTGTTGCAGCTTAGTGTAATTTGACCTTCCTTTACATCTGATGGCCATTATTATTATTGTTCTTACCTGAAACAGGATGGCAGCAGCTGGCAGGACGGGTGTGAATCTTTGGCTTCACAGCCATTCCATTAACGATACAGTAGTTGGCGATTCGATTCGATTTTTTTGGAACGATTCGATTCTGTAAACCATGATTAGTTTCAGTAGCTTGTCATAAAAATTCTATATTCATGAAATAAACATGCAATAATGCGAGTGAGACTATCTGTATTTTTCTGTAAGCTGAAAAAATAAACAGACCACAGAATTACTTATTTAACGTATTTATTCTAAAAAAAAAGTAGTCCTGCATTATATTTTATGCTGAATTTTGAAAATTTGTCACTAGACTTGCTGGATGGGGAGAGAGTGTCTTAAACGTATTAAAACATTAATCATAAGTAAGAATCACAATTCATCCGATTAAACGCATTTATATGGATTATTGGTGAAGCCAAAACGATTCATTCTATTTATTGATTTTAGCAGATGGATTGAGTAAATCTATAGGACTGGCAATGGATTCATCGATGCATGGAATGAATCATTACACCTGTAGTGTTGAAGCTCTTTTTAGATGTGTTGTTGTCGTCAGGTATTTTAAAAGAGCAAAATAACCACAAAAAGACAAACTTTGCACTGATTTGCTGAGCCAAGACAGAAATCAAGTCAACAAACATTTCGGATTCGGGAGACACATCCCAGCTGCCACATTCATCTATCACACCAAGAACAAGTCCAGACTACAAGAAGGCCACACAATAATGATCACACACGTCTCTATCCGGGGACATCCAGCAGGGTCCCGGCCGCTCAACAACCCAGCAGAAGCTGACTGACAACCAGAGGAGCACCAGCATCTCTCAGGGCCTGTCCGGTTACATCAAACTAACCTGGCTGGCGCGTGCACTCTCCGGGCGCCATGGACGTCTTGGACTCGGCCGGGACGTCTTGGACTCGGCCGAGACGAGTTGGCCACCCTGATGGAGGCACTGATGAGCGGGTGGCGAGAGTCCATGGAGTCCAGCTGTTCCAGGGCCAGCGCTGGCGCAGCAGCCGGCGTCGGTGTGCGTCCGACGCCGGCGCGTCATCGTAGTTTACCCGTAAACACCCGATCACATCCAACATCGAAGGTGACAATCCGACTACACAACTATTACACACTCCGACTGGTAAAGTGGAACCGGAGATCAAGTCACGCGTGGCCGGAGGGCTGACGGATGTAAACAGGAAGCTGATCATTAATCGGGCAACCACAAGAAAAAAAAGAAAAAAAAAACAGGAAGTGGAAAGTCTTTCAAACTGTCAATCAATCCAAAATGAAACCGAGGGGTTTATTGGTGGCATCTACTAATGGAATCAAATTTAGATTTTCTCTGTCTATCTAGTTAACACAAAAGAGTTTTAGCTCCTCTACTAAGGAACACGAAAGCCTTGTTCACACCGGACGCGGAGCGCCGCAAATACGCGCGGCCCTCCCGCGCCGTGAAGCGATCGTTTCGGCGTCTGCTCTATTTTTTGCGCGTGCCGCGAGTGAACGCGTCAATTCTGGCAGGAAATCACACAGAGGAACAGGAGACAATCCGGTCAATTTTCAACATAAAAGCAATTTTCAAAATAAAATACCGCGATTGACAAACGCGATCATATTTGTGTATCTCAACTCGCACTGTCGGAAACAGGAAGAGAAAATACATTTAATAAATGTGAAGAGTAGATAAAAAAAAAAGTATTTCAACGGTATATCTGCACTACTGTCTACTACCATACACACTGTCTGTCTGTGTGTGTGTGTGTGTGTCCCCCTCTCTATCTCTCGCACTTTTAGAGAAAGAGTGCGAGAGATATATGTATTGTATTTATCCGAGAGAGCGGATAAATACAAGAAGTGTACAAACTTCGGACACGCACCTATAGTCTATAGGTGCGTGTCCACAGGCAGCGGTGTTTCCCCGCGTCCCATTCATTGTCTATGTGAAAAGCCGTGCAATGCATTCTGGTAGCATTGCGGCGAATGTCGAGAGACGGCGCGCGAGTTGGCCGCTCCTCATTTGCCTAAAGTTGAAGATGACTCTACTTTATGCTAATCAGAGGCGCCGGGCTCGACTCGCCTCCTCGGGAACGCTCGCAAAAATGTGTTGTTTGAAGGAGAGCGCCTGTCAATCATCCTCTAGTGGCAGCCCAGCAAGCGTGCAATACTGGGAAGCGGCGCGTCCACACGCGTTTAAAATCGCCCCTGTGGACACGCACCTATAGTCTATGTGAAAAGCCGGGCAATGCATTCTGGTAGCATTGCAGCGAATGTCGAGAGACGGTGCGCGAGTTGGCCGCTCCTCATTTGCCTTTAACTGGAATGATCTGCTGTTAGGAAAAGACCTGAGGAGGGCAGTTAAATATTCTTAAGTAGCGTATTGTCACAGAATCTTCTTGTAGCATTAAGGGTAGGAATAAAAAAAAAACAGTCTTCCCATGATAAATACAGATATTTTGATAAAAGAAACGTGATCTTGCATTTAAATTGGCCATTAGAACAAAATTGTATCATGCCAAATATCACTTTGCCATGTTGAGAAATAAAATAATAACGGGACTGAGGAAAGCTAGGGCTGATTTCTTTGTTACTGTGATTAGTGAGGCCCGGGGTAATCCTAAAATGAGATGCACTCTGTTAAACACTCATGGGACAACATCACATTGCAGGAAGGAATTGAACTTGACTTGAATGGAAAGCTGACCAAGGACCCAGCTGAAGTGGCAGGAGCTCTTAATCAATACGTTGTTGATTCTGTAGCAACTATTACAAAGGGCTCCTCTACTGATCATGTTAATGTGTGCTCAGTAAACACAATGGAGCCTTCAGTATTAAAGCTGTCTCAGAAACACACATCACACGTTCATCCTTAGCCAGTGCCATCACTAAAATTGTTAGCCTCTCAATATCACAAGGGCAGTTTCCAAGTTTGTGGAAATCCGCCAATGGCATGCCAATTTTCAAATTTGGTAATCGGTAATCATCATTCCACCTGTAACTATAGGCCCATCAGCATCCTCCCTATAATGTCTAAAGAGAAGAGAAGTGTGTAGCTGAGAAAATCATACACCACCTGAATAACAGCTCGTTCCCCCTTCATCCAATGCAATGTGGCTTCAGATCCAACCAATCAACTGAGACAGCTTATAGTTTCTTCACTGAAAAAAATAAATGACTGCTGGATAAGCGTGGCATGTCGGTGCTGTCTTTCTTGATCTCTGAAAGCATTTGACACGATGAATCACAGGGTTCTTTTATCCAAGTTATCCACATTTCATTTTTCTGCTGATGCACTGAAATGAGTTGAATCATACCGCTCTAACCAATCTCATCGAATAAATAACCAGCAATCTCCTTGTGACACCCTCTCCTTGTCCACTGGTGTCCCGCAGGGTTCCGTACTCGGCCCACTCTCATTTGTTTGTATATTAATGACTTACTGTTTGTGTGTCCAGAGGCTCACATTCAAATGCTGATGACACTGTGCTGTAAATTCATGGATTGAAAACCAAAGTGGCTGCCGGACTCACAAATGCTGTGATGAAAATGACAGCATGGCTCACTCAGTGCTGTGTCCAACTACATGTGGTCAGTTTCAATAAGAAACTCCATGTCCACCCAGGCATACATGTATACATGTATAGAGAAGGCATTCATAGTATGAAGGCATTCATAATGTGTGTGTGCTACCTTAATAATGACTAACTAATTCCCCACAAGGAGCAAACAACCTTAGTCTTGTGGAGGTTTCCATTGGGAAGCTTCTTAAAAATACATGTTCCCTGAAGCAAACCTTCATAGCTGCATCCATGTCAGCACGTCACGTTGGATGTGGTCATTTCACAGCAGGCTTACACAGGTTCCAAGTCTGACTCGTTCTCGCCCCCTACAGTGCAATTCAGCCAGGTATACATCCACGCTAAAATGAAAGTGAAAGTCATCATAGCTTGCTTAGTATAGACCCAGCTCCCAACCCAACTTTGAGACTAGATTAACGGTGATATTTTTTATAAGAGTCTCGCGTTAACACAGCACATTAACGGCCCATCACTAATGTATTAATACACAAGGCACAGCTGTTAATGCAATGATTATTGAAATCTCTTTTTTTGAGTGGACACGCCTTATAAAGGACAGATTTTGCAATAATGTTCATTTGCAGACGGCTACATTTTTGCTGATTACCTGATTTAAATACATGCAAATAGGTCGGGAGCACCGAGAGACTTTTATTTTGGCAGCAGAGTGCAAGGTTTTAATATTGCTTTTGGTTTGAATTATTCTGCAAATGTATTACAAAGTTTTGTGGTGAAATATTAAGGATTGACACAAGTGTGAAAGCAGTGAACTTTCCCTGGTTGATCATTTCAATTTAATCTCATGTAACATTTTCTGGATTTTTCACACAAACCAGCCAGAAAGCTTCGTCAAAGAGGAGAGAGCGGATGGCAAAACATGTCATTGGCGCCTTACAGCATGTTGTATGCAGGCCGAGCTGATGCAGTTACAATATGATCAGATGGTGACGGAGAGACAGAGCAAGGATTGACAGAAGACAAGCAGAGTGGGAGAAATGTGAGGACAAGCTCTCATAGCAGGCAGTCAATGCGACAGTGTCATCCAGCAGCCAGAGTATTATCTGTATAATCCAGCTATCATTACACCCACACATTCACGGCTGGCTGCTGGACACATTATGGATTTACATGGAGGATTAGGTGATGATCGTTTCTGGGAGAAGATGATGACGATGGAAATGAGGCGACTGTGGTTGCATTGAAGCTCGTAAGGAGTGCCTCCTTCCTTTTTTATTTATTCATGTGTATGTAAAGGTTGTGCTACTTGCTGGTTGTCCTCTTCATCATAATAGGAATCTTAGGACTTGTTTCTAATTATTCAGGTTCAGACAATAGTAATAATGATCATCATCATCTTGTTTTTATAGCTTTTCATAAAGAAATCTGCAGCTTTACAATAAAGGAAAATAGATAGAATCATCATCAAGGACAGGGAAAATAAAATGCACATAAACAGTAGATATAAATAACAGTTTGGCAGAGATAAAAAAAAACACTTGTTACAAAATAAATTAAAAACAAAAATAAAATGTAAAGGAATGAATGAAGAAATGACACAGAATGCATTACATAAGAAAAATAAGAAAATCAAATCCCCTGAATAATAATTCAATCAACAGATTAATATGATTATTTTGCCGTGAACAGAAAAAAAACGTATATTGTTTTATTACTGTTATTATTAAAATTGTTAATATTGTTTTTTTTAATCTCTTTTTTGTTGATATTTTATTTATTTTATTTTAAAGCACTTTGAGTGACAAGCGTGTATGATATTGTGCTACGTAAATACATTTGACTTTGACTTGGCAAACTATATTTTACATTGTATACTGCCATGTAGGGTTATGAAGCATCAAAACTCCCAATACAATAAGAATGAAATGCGCCTACAAGTATTCGTCCTTCACTCAGAATCCTACTTAAATGTGTGTAGGATTAAGTTAGGCCCTCCTCCTCGGCTCAACGAGGGTGAACGCCAACTTCAGACTCGTTTTGCAATGAGTCCCCCATGTTTTCTGGTCATTACAGGTTTTTTTTGTTTTTTTTTAACGTCTGATTCATGACCTAAACCCCAGACATTCTGATAATGCGGAATCTCATGTCTTCATGAATTGAAAGTGCCTGTTGTTCCTACAAGCCATTATATTCTGCAGCTTCAGTAGTGGATCTAAAATAAGACTGAACCAAGATGCACGGGATGCTGTGACTCGTTCAGCGGATGCTGCATCTGGAGATGGAAGCACAACCGATGAAGTCAAACAAAATGGTTTTATGTCAAATCTGAGGCCCACTGTTTCTCAAATGGGGCTACCCAAGGAGTACTTTGGAGGACTGCACGGAGTACTTCCGATATTTTCTTATATTTATTAAAAAAAAACTCCTCAAAATAAGTATATTATATAAAGTGCGATACAATGTTATAGAGGTTGATGCCCAGAACGTTCACAGCTTACACAGCAAAACAAAAAGGAAAGAGAAAATCCAGGCAGAGGGCAGATAAAGACATTGCCACACATGTCTTGTAGGTCATAAGAGATGCATTATGGGAGATTATTTTTGACTTCATACACTTTTTCTTTTGGAAAACCCTAATCATTCCTCATAAAAGTAATTGTTCCTTATGCATGTAAACACAGGAATGCACACAATACTTCATGCACATACACAACCTGTATAAACACACACACACACACACACACACACACACACACACACTTGGCCCCAGCTGTTAAAGCAGACAGCCATTCTCACCCGCCTTTCTGTCAATAATTCATTGTGTCCGGAGGGGAGTTTGGCATCATATTCAAGGCTGATATTTACTACAACCGCCTGCAGGGATACCTCACTCCTGAGCACATGTGCTCATGCATGTGTACATACTGTATGTCGAAGTGTTCATGCGTTGTGTGAGAGAGAGGAGTGAAGGGGCATGGAGGATAATGAGTGTGTGGAGGAGCGGTGGAGAGGACGGCGTGCGGTGGATGTGGAGCGGCATGCTGCACCACGGTGCCATACCAAGAGTGATTAAAACTACGCCTCAGGTCAGCAGCGGATTGGGACGACGGCAAGAATGGAGACAGCCAATCCCCATCTGCTGACAGTGTGCTGACTTTTTCCCACCCAAGTAGTTAAGAAGATATTGCTAAAGTCCCCCCCCCCCTCCACCCCATATCACCCCCCAGGGTATGTGGCAGCATGTGGCCTACTTTAATGACACATGTCACATCTTTCGATACACATCAAGCATGAGTTTGGTATTATTATAACCATATGGGTCTCTGCTAATCAGATATATTTGTGAGGCTGTAATTATACTGTATGCATGCAAACTGTGCCAACTAAGAGTTATAGAAGTGGGTTCATTGTACATATAAAGTGTGTCTAATTGTGGATGCAGAGGGTGCTGCACACAGGGGCTTTTGTTAATATATCTGAGTTGCTTTCACACTGCTAACATAGGCGATGCACCCTTCTTAGCCATTGTGCCAGATGCTTTCATACACAGTGGTTCTTCCTTAGTGTGAGTGCACCTTGAGACTGTCACATCTGCTGACTCACATCAAAAACTAGAATTCTCCACAGCGTGCACCGAATAAACCTGAGAGCACAACAGGAGTTTTGTCTGAAGTGTTGTTTCAGATCAAGCAAAATGTGATTAATTATCCATTAGTAGAAGACGTGCCAGCGTTGCAGAGTGGCTGCAAACAGGCTGCAATAGTAGAATAATGTAAGGCCAAACATATTGAGGGTGGAATAGGCTGAATGCAATGCCTTTGTTCCAACAGATTTGATCGTAGTTGGTCCCTCAGTGTTCATAAAACAAAAAGAAATTCAATATTTAACAGCAAAAACAGTATAATTTGTCTGCCTACAACAATTCTCTGCTCAAACTGCCAGTAAAACTTTCTGCTTGGCTGGTTGAGACTCGAAAATAGATTGGTGGTGGTGGAAATGAACAAATACAAAACAAAAACAACGAAAGAACAATTGTGCAAAACTGCAAATTGAATATAAATACACATTTCTGTAATCACTTAAATAAACCAACAGCACATTAGATAGATGGAGTTTATGCAGTACAGTGTAGATAAATAAATACCAGTATTGTTCCACAAGGACCAGAAACCATTTTATGCAGTGTTGTTATCACCTGTAATCAAGTGTTAGGGCCAATCCCATGAAGCACTAGTTATGAGCCATATTTACAGTCCAAAGGGGAATATTTACAGCAATTACCTAGCTGTTAATTTATTAATGTCTTCAAAATCTAACAGGTCCGATTAGCTTGATGTTACCTGGATCACCTTAATGTGGGAGCAGAACAATACCTGGTATTAAAGACATCTGAATATGAATTATAAAAATATTCATGCAAAAAAATGTAAGAGAGGGGTAAGAGAACTGAAACAGAATGTTAACTTTTTCAGTAAGGTGTAAGGTTGTTGAACCACTGCTTCAGCACCATGGACAGAGTAAGGTTGTTGAACCACTGCTTCAGCACCATGGCCAGAGTAAGGTTGTTGAACCACTGCTTCAGCACCATGGACAGAGTAAGGTTGTTGAACCACTGCTTCAGCACCATGGACAGAGTAAGGTTGTTGAACCACTGCTTCAGCACCATGGACAGAGTAAAGCCCTGATTATGCTTCCGCATAGTGATCACGCAACGGCCATGCAACGGCCACGCAGTTGCTTGGAGACCGTGATGGTTCTGCGTTGGGTTTACGTGCCTAAATGCATTTCAATGCCACACCGGTAGAGGGCGCTATGTTTTTTTGTAAAGACTGACTGACCGACCGAGACTCTTGACGTATATTGTTGTTAGCCTCGTTATAGTCTATTTGTTTACTTTCCAGCTTTAAACATCCACAATTGTTCAGAACTTGGTGTTTTATTTCTTTGTGCAAAAGCGACAAGGTGCAAACAATAAAACGAGGTGAAAACAATAAAAGTTAAAAAGGTGGTGTTTATGAGTGGAAACCGGATAGCAGTCTCCAGTGGATGTAGTTAGCGGACCAATCACAGCCAATGCCGCTGCGTTGGTATTGCGTTGGTGTTGCGTCGGTGTTGCGTCGCCTCGACGCGCGTCTAGGATTTTTGGGAGGTGCACGTCAGGCCCTTGTGTTGGACGTAAGGGGGGTCCGCAAGGACGTAAGGGGTCCGCAAGCCCCCTTGTGTTGTGTCGATGCGGAAGCATAACTTGGGCTTAAGGTTGTTGAACCACTGCGTCAGCAGCATGGACAGTTAGTTTGCTGAACCATTGCTTCAGCACCATGGGCAGAGTATGGTTGTTGAACCACTGCTTCAGCACCATGGACAGAGTAAGGTTGTTGAACCACTGCTTCAGCACCATGGACAGAGTAAGGTTGTTGAACCACTGCTTCAGCACCATGGACAGAGTAAGGTTGCCGAACCACTGCTTCAGCACCATGGGCAGAGTACGATTGTTGAACCCCCCCCCCCCCCCCCCCCCCCCCCCCCCCCCCCCCCCCCCCCCCCCCCCCCCCCCCCCCCCCCCCCCCCCCCCCCCCCCCCCCCCCCCCCCCCCCCCCCCCCCCCCCCCCCCCCCCCCCCCCCCCCCCCCCCCCCCCCCCCCCCCCCCCCCCCCCCCCCCCCCCCCCCCCCCCCCCCCCCCCCCCCCCCCCCCCCCCCCCCCCCCCCCCCCCCCCCCCCCCCCCCCCCCCCCCCCCCCCCCCCCCCCCCCCCCCCCCCCCCCCCCCCCCCCCCCCCCCCCCCCCCCCCCCCCCCCCCCCCCCCCCCCCCCCCCCCCCCCCCCCCCCCCCCCCCCCCCCCCCCCCCCCCCCCCCCCCCCCCCCCCCCCCCCCCCCCCCCCCATGGACAGAGTAAGGTTGTTGAATCCACTGCTTCAGCACCATGGACAGGTTAAGTTTGTTGAACCACTGCTTCAGCACCATGGACAGAGTACGATTGTTGATACCGACTGCTTAGGCAGACACCATGGACAGAGTAAGTTGATTGAACCACTGAAAATTTCAGCACCAAATGGACAGAGGGTAAGGTTGTTGAACCACATGCTTCAGCACCATGGACAGAGTAAGGTTGTTGAACCACTGCTTCAGCACCATGGACAGAGTAAGGTTGTTGAACCACTGCTTCAGCACCATGGCAGAGTAGTTGTTGAACCACTGCTTCAGCACCATGGCAGAGTAAGGTTGTTGAACCACTGCTTCAGCACCATGGACAGAGTAAGCCGTTGTTGAACCACTGCTTCAGCACGCATGGACAGCAGTAGTTGTTGAACCACTGCTTCAGCACCATGGACAGAGTAAGGTTGTTGAACCACTGCTTCAGCACCATGGACAGAGTAAGGTTGTTGAACCACTGCTTCAGCACCATGGACATGAGTAAGGTTGTTGCTAACCACTGTTCTTCAGCTTACACATGGACAGATGTAATGGTTGTTGAACCATTCTGCTTCAAAGCACCATGGGCAGAGATAAAGGTTGTTGAACCACTAAAGCTTCAGCACCATGGACAGTGTAGTTTGTTGAACCGACTGCTTCAGCACCATGGAGAGTTAGTGTTGACCACTACGCTTCAGCACCATGGACAGAGTAAGGTTGTTGAACCACTGCTTCAGCACCATGGACAGTTAGGTTGTTGGAGGACCAGGCCCTTGTGTTCAGCACGTAATGGGGGGTCCGCAAGGACGTTTTTTTTTTTTTTTTTTTTTTTTTTTTTTTTTTTTTTTTTTTTTTTTTTTTTTTTTTTTTTTTTTTTTTTTTTTTTTTTTTTTTTTTTTTTTTTTTTTTTTTTTTTTTTTTTTTTTTTTTTTTTTTTTTTTTTTTTTTTTTTTTTTTTTTTTTTTTTTTTTTTTTTTTTTTTTTTTTTTTTTTTTTTTTTTTTTTTTTTTTTTTTTTTTTTTTTTTTTTTTTTTTTTTTTTTTTTTTTTTTTTTTTTTTTTTTTTTTTTTTTTTTTTTTTTTTTTTTTTTTTTTTTTTTTTTTTTTTTTTTTTTTTTTTTTTTTTTTTTTTTTTTTTTTTTTTTTTTTTTTTTTTTTTTTTTTTTTTTTTTTTTTTTTTTTTACAGGTTTTATACATGCTTCACAACTGACAGGTCCGATTGTTGATACCGACCCTTAGGCAGACAACCTGGATAAGAAGATTGATTAACATTTCAGCACAAAATGAAAGAGGGGTAAGGATTGAACCAATGTTAACCTGTTCAGAAGGTAAGGTTGTTGAACCACTGCTTCAGCACCATGGACAGAGTTAGTTTGTGAACCACTGCTTCAGCACCATGGGCAGAGTAGTTGTTGAACCACTGCTTCAGCACCATGGGCAGAGTAGTTGTTGAACCACTGCTTCAGCACCATGGACAGAGTAAAGCCGTTGTTACCATGTTCAGCAACGCCATGGAAGGCAGGTTGTTGAACCATGCTTCGCCTGGGTTTAGGTTGCTAACATGCTTTCAAGCCACCCATGGAGGGGTAAGTTTTTTTGAACACTGCTTACACCGGACTGAGTAATGTTGTTGCTAACATTTGTTCTTTCCAGCTTAAACATGACAATGTTAAATTGGTTGTTTATTCTTTCAAAAGCACCAGGGCAAAATAAAAGGTGTGAAAACATAAAGTTAACATGGGGTTTAGATTGTGAAACCGAGCTAGCCCATGGAGTAGTTGTGAACCATCTCAGCCCATGCGCTGGTATGGTTGGTGTTGACCGCTTCAGCCCAGTTTTTGGGAGGAGTAGGCCTTGTTTGGACAAGGGGGGTCCGCACAGGACGTAAGGTGCTCAACCCCCTTGTTCAGCGAACATATGGGCTTAAGGTTGTTGAACCACTGCTTCAGCACATGGACAGTTAGTTTGTTGAACCATTGCTTCAGCACCATGGGCAGTGGTTTAACCCGCTCCACCAAAGCGAGAAGGTTTTAATCCGCTCAAAGAACCTGGCAGAGTCAGGTTTGAACCCGCCATTCCAAAAAAGCCCATGGGCATCGTGTTGAACGCTTCGCCCAGACAAAAAGTTTTCGACCATTCTTCTTCGCACATGGCGAGTAAGTCCAACCACTGCTTACACCTGGGAGTTCCAGGTTGTTGACCGCTTAGGCCCGGACGTGGTTTGGGTGACCATGCTTCCACCAGGGCGGTAGTGTGACAGTTCCACGCCCTGGCAGGAGTAGGCTGTGAACACGCCGTTCCAGCGACTCAGGCGAGTTCCAGTTTGCGAACCTGCTTAACCAGGGCAGGACGGGATGTTTACCTGCTTCGCCCAGGGAACTTGTGACTGCTTCAACCGGCCATAAGCCCGTTGTAAACAACGCTTAACAGAAAAAGGTTGTTGAACACTGGGTTGACATGAGAGTAGTGTTGTTGACTGTTCGCCCTGGCGTAGGTGCCACCCAACTTTGATATGGGCATTAAGTTATTAACACATGAATTATTTGTTGAACAGCTAGGGACCAGGCAGGAACGCCGTACCACAAACGCGGTGAACGATTAACGCGAAGTGAATCGCGGTCGGTTAAGCCATTTTCGCCGAAAGTTCAATTATTTCAAAAAACCTCAGCGGATGCGCGTGAAGCTGGCCAAAACATTTTTCCGCCTTTCATTCCGTCATCGGCGTACCACCCGCGCACTTTCATCGGGATTCCCGTGCGCGGAGGCGCATCGGTTCTGTGCATTGACTTTACAGAGCGTGTCGGCGATTCACGTTTCCTGCGGTGGCTGGGACGCCGTCCGGTATAGGTTGTTGACCATTTAAGCCAACCAGGACAGGACGAGGTTTGTTGACCCCAACTGCTTCAGCCGCCATAGCCCGGAACAAGTTAAAAAAAAGTTTGTTGAACACTGTTGACAGAGAGTAGGTTGTTGGCCCTGCTCGCCCCCAATTTGATAGGGATAAGTATTATAACATTTAAACATTGGGCAAAAGGTGTGAACCAGCTCTTCAGCACCGTGGACAAGTTAGTTTGTTGACGCTGTTCAAGCACATTGCGCAAAGTTAAGTTTTAACCACTGGCTCAGACATGGCGATAAGGTTTTTGCCATGCTTCCAGCCCGGCGTTATTTGTTACCATGCTTCCCGGCCCATGGAAGGTAAGGTTTTGACCATTGCTTTCAGAACTTGGGCGATTAAGTTTTTACCCGTTTGCGGGACGCCCGTAAGGTTGTTGGACCACTGCTTCAGCACCATGGACAGAGTAAGGTTGTTGAACCACTGCTTCAGCACCATGGACAGAGTAAGGTTGTTGAACCACTGCTTCAGCACCATGGACAGTCAGTTTGTTGAACCACTGCTTCAGCACCATGGACAGAGTAAGGTTGTTGAACCACTGCTTCAGCACCATGGACAGAGTAAGGTTGTTGAACCACTGCTTCAGCACCATGGACAGTTAGTTTGTTGAACCACTGCTTCAGCACCATGGACAGAGTAAGGTTGTTGAACCACTGCTTCAGCACCATGGACAGAGTAAGGTTGTTGAACCACTGCTTCAGCACCATGGACAGAGTAAGGTTGTTGAACCACTGCTTCAGCACCATGGACAGAGTAAGGTTGTTGAACCACTGCTTCAGCACCATGGACAGAGTAAGGTTGTTGAACCACTGCTTCAGCACCATGGACAGTTAGTTTGTTGAACCACTGCTTCAGCACCATGGGCAGTGTAAGGTTACCACTGCTTCAGCACCATGGACAGAGTAAGGTTGTTGAACCACTGCTTCAGCACCATGGACAGTTAGTTTGTTGAACCACTGCTTCAGCACCATGGGCAGTGTAAGGTTACCACTGCTTCAGCACCATGGACAGAGTAAGGTTGTTGAACCACTGCTTCAGCACCATGGACAGAGTAAGGTTGTTGAACCACTGCTTCAGCACCATGGACAGAGTAAGGTTGTTGAACCACTGCTTCAGCACCATGGACAGTCAGTTTGTTGAACCACTGCTTCAGCACCATGGACAGAGTAAGGTTGTTGAACCACTGCTTCAGCACCATGGACAGAGTAAGGTTGTTGAACCACTGCTTCAGCACCATGGACAGTTAGTTTGTTGAACCACTGCTTCAGCACCATGGACAGAGTAAGGTTGTTGAACCACTGCTTCAGCACCATGGACAGAGTAAGGTTGTTGAACCACTGCTTCAGCACCATGGACAGAGTAAGGTTGTTGAACCACTGCTTCAGCACCATGGACAGAGTAAGGTTGTTGAACCACTGCTTCAGCACCATGGACAGAGTAAGGTTGTTGAACCACTGCTTCAGCACCATGGACAGTTAGTTTGTTGAACCACTGCTTCAGCACCATGGGCAGTGTAAGGTTACCACTGCTTCAGCACCATGGACAGAGTAAGGTTGTTGAACCACTGCTTCAGCACCATGGACAGTTAGTTTGTTGAACCACTGCTTCAGCACCATGGGCAGTGTAAGGTTACCACTGCTTCAGCACCATGGACAGAGTAAGGTTGTTGAACCACTGCTTCAGCACCATGGACAGAGTAAGGTTGTTGAACCACTGCTTCAGCACCATGGACAGAGTAAGGTTGTTGAACCACTGCTTCAGCACCATGGACAGAGTAAGGTTGTTGAACCACTGCTTCAGCACCATGGACAGAGTAAGGTTGTTGAACCACTGCTTCAGCACCATGGACAGTTAGTTTGTTGAACCACTGCTTCAGCACCATGGACAGAGTTAGTTGGCCGAACATCTGCTTCAGCACCATGGACAGTTAGTTTGTTGAACCATCTGCTTCAGCACCATGGGCAGTGTTAGGTTGCCGAACCACTGCTTCAGCACCATGGACAGAGTTAGTTTGCCGAACCACTGCTTCAGCACCATGGCTTTCAGAGAGTTATTTGGTCCATTACACCACTGCCATACCTCTGCATAGTGGTGCATTACCAAATCCATTCAGAACTAATTTCACTATGAATTCTTGCTTCATGGACAGCAGCAAAACCATTGACTATAGACTATTTCACACTCTAGCAGCAGTCATTCTAGATAAATAGTTTACTTTTACCAAATCTTATCACAGATACATTATTTTGCTGCTGCTTTGCAATCTCCTCATTTGTCAGAAAGGGGAGAATATGATTTTTAAGGATCAGACAGCTAAATCAGGTGAATTGGTGCTATGATAAAGATCATTGTAGATATTGGCCCAAAGACAAATTTAAATTATGTTTTTTAGCACTTTGGTGCCCAAATGGACCATTTGCCTGTGCCCTATTATAGTTTGATACAAAGGACCACCATTAAGGGCAGACAATAGATCCGGGTGGCTAATAGATTTCAGCTTAGTTATATTGCACTGTTCAGTCTGCTTGTCAAAAAGGAAGGAGTGTGTGTGGTATTCAATGCATGTACCTGTTAATATTTGTATTAGTCTGTGTGTTTGCAGTCAACTGCAATTGGGAAGTTGTTTCATAAAAAGGGAAGAGGAATATGGCTACAGTTGCTGTCTTTTTTTAAGCAGGCATGCTCTCTGAACCGTGGAGAGCTTGGACGGCAGTATTTGGGGGAGCAGAGTACAAGGCAGGTCTGAATTCTGTCCACAAAGCAGCACAGGTCTGCGAGACCTGGCTGCACTATTGATTGAACTTCTGAGACGGCACTTCTGAACGTGAGGGACATGCTAAGAGATGTGTGTGTGTGTGTGTGTGTGTGTGTGTGTGTGTGTGCAAAAGAAGAAAGGAACAAGGAGAACACAGGGTGCAGGATGAAACATCGCAGTTTACTCAATTGAGAGTCAATGCAGGGAAGATTCAGAGAGCCGGAGGTGGATGGGGAAGATGCATGTGCGCAGGTGTGAAAAACAAATGGGTGAGGTTCAAGGGGAAAATATAACTTTGGTTATATGAAGCAGATCAGATAATGCATCACACATGCCAGTGGCCCATGTAACTGAAATTTCATTTCATTGTGAGCTACAAGACACAACATGCATGTAAACAGGGTGAAGGTTAGTCGGAAAGTGGGAAAAGAGACGGTGCCATGCAACAACGATTGCACACTAAACTCATCCCAGGTGTTCTCAAGGTCTGCCAAAGGCAAACATTCAACCTGCTAATTGGGAAAGGCAACATTAAGGGGGCAGAGGTAAACAGAGGTATTTCTTTGAATCAATGAAAAATGTTACAAAGATTCGGCTCCTTTGCGACATTCTGCCAGATCAAGTGGAAATAAGAAGGAAAGGGCAAACCACAAGAGAGCAGGCATGTCAATGAGTTTTAAAATGTAGGGGTAAAGTATATATTAATTTATATTCATTGATTGTGTATCTTCATTTTCTAATTTTTATCTCTTTCAGTCAATGTCTCTACCGTGGTCCTCGTCACTGCCGCTCTTTGTGGGAACTGTTGGGTCTCCATAATGATGGACTACAGTCTAGACCTGCTCCATGTGAAAGTGCCCTGGCATGACTTCTGTTATGACTCGGATTTATATAAATAAAATTGAATTACAGTTCAGCAAAACAAACTCTTGTTGTTTATTGAGGAGGTCCGCCAGTAATAATTGCATCCACAGTCTAATGTGTTGTCGTGTGCATGGGAACAAGCAGTTTTCCAGCCAACAGCAGTGGAATAAGTGTGTGCGGCCTGTCGCCTGCAGCTCTACATCTCCCAGCTCACCGTGGCTGTTCCGTCACTCTCTACAATTCGTAACACTGATCTGCTGTCAGTTCATGACAGAAAGGGTTTTTATTTTTTTTAATACTTGAACTTGATTGTGGGAGAACCTGCACAATAATTCCTATGTGTATTAGACTGTATGGCTGGTGCACAAATGGGAAATAAAACACTTTGACTTTGACTGCTGTCTTGTCTTGTTCATGCATTTTTTGATGAAGAATTACTACATTACACTGAAGCTGGGGAAACTTTAAAAACGATAGTTTTGCATCAGCAGTAATTTAATAGAGCGCGGATCCCGCTGTAGGGGAGTGGACAGTAAGGGCTAATGAGATAAAAACACAAAGAATAAGGTGGAACTACATTCTTCGTTTCCTGTGATTCCCTTATGTCCGTGAAGGCAGTCAGAATTCAGCGTGGGAAAGGCAGACCTCACCAATAACAATAATATGACTTGTATACGGAGAAGTAATCACTGAATGTTAACACACTGCAGCAATGAGGGGCCTTGCTATGATGAGATATTTGAAACTATATTAACAACAATGGCACTTTTCAAATGAGCTTTAAATGTAAAACAAACACTGGTAACCTCAGGCATCGTCATCATGGCGCTTTGGCAGGACCCCTTCCGGGCATCACTTTTTAACGGCCTGAATAGCATCAAAGTATGGCACTCCAAACAGTCGCAGTTAACACATGATGAACGAAAGCACCTGCCGTAACTTTGGTAAAACAAACACAGTGGTTTGGGTTAAAATGATGTCTCGAAAGCAAACATGAAAGAACGAGATGTGTGAACGCAACAAAAAAACAGCTGTTTCATAAGGGAAAGATCCCTGTGGATTCTGGTGTGAAGCTGCTAACAAAATTAGCTTCATAATTCAAGGTCAATGTTACATCTAAGTGTTAAAGACATCTTAGTAGCTAGTTAGCATTGGTAGCATGGTAGCGATCTGTCAATCAGCAGGTAAGCCCCGCCCCCCAAAGCATCCCCTGTTTTCTGGTCTGGTGGACTCTAAATGGACCATAATGTACTAAATGAACATCATGCTGGATTGAAGAAGACTTGAAACTAGAGATTGAGACCATAAACTCATGTTTACAATGTTTACTGAGATAATACATCAAGAGAGAAGTAGGACCATTTTCTCATAGACTTCTATACAACCAGAGAGGAGTCGCCCCCTGGTGGCCAGCAGAGAGAAGTAGGACCATTCTCTCATAGACTTCTATACAACCAGAGAGGAGTCGCCCCCTGGTGGCCAGCAGAGAGAAGTAGGACCATTTTCTCATAGACTTCCTATACAACCAGAGAGGAGTCGCCCCCTGGTGGCCAGCAGAGAGAAGTAGGACCATTTTCTCATAGACTTCTATACAACCAGAGAGGAGTCGCCCCCTGGTGGCCAGCAGAGAGAAGTAGGACCATTTTCTCATAGACTTCTATACAAGCAGAGAGAGTCGCCCCCTGTGCCAGTAGAGAGAAGTAGGACCATTTTCTCATAGACTTCTATACAACCAGAGAGGAGTCGCCCCCTGGTGGCCAGCAGAGAGAAGTAGGACCATTTCCTCATAGACTTCTATACAACCAGAGAGGAGTCGCCCCCTGGTGGCCAGCGGGGAGAATGACAGTTGATTGCACATGGCTTCACTGTATAAGTGTTCGTTATTTATGACATACCTTTGGTTGAGGTCAGCCCTCATACTGAGGCATAAAGAAAGTGAAAGTGAAGGTGTGGGTTAAGGTTATACAACTCAATTAACAAAGTTGGAATGTTAAAATCAATTTCCTTTCATATGATATTACCTTTACAAGCCTGGGGAAAGTCAAAATTGAAAAGGCATTCTGCTTTTTTATGACTGTCTCTCTGACTTGCTTTAAACTCTAATGTTTGCTGTTGCCTGGGGTATATAGTATAGCAGGACTTACTGGAATAAATAATTGCACTCTATTTTTCCTCTCTCAATATTGTTACTATTGTGACATAATTTCTTCTCTTTCTTCTCTTCTGTCCCAGAGTTTCAAATGTATTTGCAATTGAAACCATGCAGCCTTATAAGCTGCTCCACTTGGGGTTTCTCTTCCCATTCCTGCTTTAGCATGTGTTTAACATGGGGAAGGATGACATTTGGAAACTAAAAGGTAACCAAAGTGGGTCATTAATTTCCCCTGAGCTCCACTGACTTATTTACTTCACTAAAATGTACCATTAAAGAAGCTTCCATGTATTGAGGCCGATCAGACATGCCTTAAGGATTGACGAGACATCAGCCAAAGGGGAGCAGCATGTCTCGTTTGATTGATCTGTTAATTCCTTCAGCACTAAGAGTCTTTGCATGGTTTGCCCCACTTTTCTATATGAATCTGCAGCATATTTATATGAGAGGGGAGCTGCCAGAGTGAGAAGGTTCTCTGCTGGCTTGATTTCCAGGCCTTCAGATTTCAGTCTCAAGGATCGATTAAGCTTTTCCTCTGGACTCTCTCCACTGCTTTGGCACCTCTAAGCGCCTGATGGGAAGCTCGTAGTCTGGTTTCAGAGCCAACCCCCACCTCGGAAGTGCTGAAGGTTCCTTTTCGTATCCTGAATGAGGTAAATATGCGGGACATTGTGTTTTGCCTCCAATTTCTGGTTTCCCCAGGAGGGAACTGAGAGAACTGCCAACCCCCGCCCCCCCATCCCCCACCAGTTCATTCAGAGTGATGAAAGGCAAACAAATGCAGAATGAGGAGTCAAGGTTAAGCGAGTTTTTGGGATCCGTTAGAAATGGGGAGATGGTTGGGGACGGGTGTATGACCAGGAACGAAGAGAGAAGGAGAAGATGGGATGTAATTATGTTGACAGACTCTTCTGCACCCTTTATACCCATACAGACTGTTTTCATTTACACATGGGAGAAGTTTGTCTTCAGGGCGTTCTGTCAGAAAGCCATTGTTGGCAGGCATGTCCTTACGTTGGGTCAATTAACCGAGTGGTTATGAGGGAAATGTCCTGGTTTGGTTAGAGAACAGGGAAAACACATGACGCAGTAAAGTGTGTGACATTCTGTTTAGGGCTGGCCGAGGGGTGGTGGAGCACATCTTCTTCCTGAAGAAACCCTGAGAAACTAAAAGTACCTGAGTCACCTGAGTCCTTAGTCACCTGAGTTCTTAGTCCTAGTTTTGTTGCCTCTACTTAACTTCCTGTAAAGAGGATAGTTTATTTTCAAAGGACAATATTCAAAAGATATGGCACATGATGCCGACACACTAACGTGAGAGGGATCCGATGGATATCTGATGTCAAAGGGCACCGACCAAGAATTTGACAAGCATGCACAACGTGATATTTAGCATGTATGTTGTATATTGTGTTGTGCTCTATACTGCATACAAAGAGCCCTAGAAACTCCCACAGTAGTATGAAAAGAGTAGTGACCATGGCATGTAAAATATTTTCTGTTCCCATAATGCAATGTGCGAATTCATTCACGCTTTAGTGTTGGAAATCGTGATTTACTTGTTACTATAAAGCAAACAACTGTTATCACGTAGGGAGAAGTAAATGAGTGAATACTTGAGTGATTTGGGATACATCTTTATTCTTGTTT